>JAJJMJ010024747.1:0-78315 GCA_022059055.1 Vitis cinerea
GATTGATCATTCTCTGAAATCACAAAAACATCCATATATATATATATATATATGGTGGGATTAAACACATGAGAGCATGATCACTGGATTAAACCCCTGGAAATGAGCACTACAAATTGTTCAAATCCGGACCTGATCCAGGATACTTTTCCCATGATGCTTGTTGGTCTGGCTAAGTGTAAAGGTTTCTTGGAATTTCATCCCAAAATATGCTGGTGGATGGCTTTCGTCTATCAACTCTGGAGCTGGCGCAACAACTGTGTCTAGGGATGGTCCATTTGTGATGAGGACGGATAGCCTCGTGGCTTTTCTGTTCACCACAACTCTATGTAAGACACTCTTGTACTTCCCGTTGCTTATAACCTTGCATAAAACATTAATACAAATCAATATTGATGCTAGAAATTGTTATAGAATTTTGTTCAGGTCTAGGACTGAAAAAAAAGTGTCATTTTCTTTAAGAGATTATTGGTTGTGAAAGAAACTAATTAAAACATGCAAGAGTTTTCAAAATAATCCTACTCTCTTCATCTGGGTTCCATCTGATCAGTTTTTTCAACAAGACACAATGTTTTGAAGCATCCCTTTTGTCTTGTTGGAGAACCTGAACAGGACTGCATTTTATTAGAGGGAAAGAGGAGCAAGGCAAGTAGGAGTTCACCTCAAGATGATCACCAATGTTGACTAAAAGAGAGTTGGGGATGAGATTCACATTGAACCATTTGCCTTGATGCTGCACTTGAAGGCCGCCAACTTCATTCTGTGTGAGGACAGTCAATAAGCCATAGTCGGAATGAGGGGGCAAGCCATTGCATGTTCTGGCTGAGGACAAGGTGGATACAAGTTGGCAACCAGGACTTGCAAACCTGAACTCATATTCATGGCCTTGTCTATATACCACTCTTCCAATCCCAAGCTCTTTGATATCCCTTTAAGCAATTCTTCTACCACCTTTTTAATCCTTTGACTGTACTCTAATGAAACCTCACTGCAGTTACAACAACCCAAAACAAAATATAACTTGTAAGTCATTATGCATGCATAGGTGTTTATTAAAGATTGCATTTAACTTCTGCACCTAGTAATACGAGAAATAGAAGCAATAAGTTCTATATATTTACTACTTTCTCATTTTTGCCAATGCATCTTATGAATCATCCATTAAGTCTCATCTCAAGATCTTATCCTCATATGATGCACCTAAACTTGCAAGGACCTGCTAAATTTGGATTAAAGTGAATTTGGTAATAAAGTAGGCTAGTATACACCTACCTTAATTAAGGCAGTTAGTTGCATTTTTAATGATATGTTAATTAGGAATGACTTTTTCATCAACCACTTAATCTAATGAAGCAAGTCAACAAAATGGTAGCACTCCATTCTTCACCCAATTTCAGCCACTATAGCTGCTAGTCAACAACATCGATAGTAACTCAATCTCTCCTCGCTTTAGCTGTTCTAGCTATATGATTAATTTCCACATAATTTTCACACACTGTAATTGCCACCTTGATTTGTGGCTGAAAATACCTTACGCACTTGTATTCACACATGTGAATGTAATGAAGATTCTACCACCACTCCAACTATTGAGTCATCTCCTCCAACCCATCAAACAAACACTCAACAAAATCTTGTTTTCATTAATGTTGCAGCTCAATTACCAATGAAACTGACCTTAACTAGGCCAAAATTTATGCAAGTGAATCTCTCTCTTGAGTATTTCACTTGAAGCATAAAGTCGGTTTTCCTCGAGGCTCTAAACACGTGGCAGACTAAACAAATGGCCTTAGGGACATACAAGATGGTTAACACTAGTTGAAGATCTTGTTATCCAAGCTATGAAAGGTTTGCCAAAAATTTAAGGATGTCATTGCCGACGTTTGCACCTATAACTACATCATCTCCTTTGAAGAATTCTAAGACATGCTTGTAGATCATGATTCTTTTCTCAATGATGAAGAGTTTAAAGTGATTATGGAATTTGCCACTGCAAACAAGACTTGGTTGTTCAACAATAATAAAAACATCAGAACCAAAACACCAACTTCAACTCGCAAGATCAACAACAAAGGTTCAACAATGGGTGACTTCCCAATCAAACCAACAACTTTTACCCACAAAGCCATCAATTTTTTTTTTTTAGAAAACCCCAACCAAACAAGTTTCAATTCCAATCCATTGACAGTATCAAATACATGAAAAATGAGGTCATGTCCCAAAGCAATGCTAAAAAATTCAGAGCCTGTTGTTTCTTGAGCTCACTGTCAACCACACAACAACCAACACTACCATTTTACTCAATTGGCTAGCTAGTAGATTCAACTGCCTTGCATCATGTCTCGGCTGATCTAAATAAGCTCTCACTTTATCAGAATTATGAGGGTCAAGGTGATATTATAATTGGTGATGGTTCTGGTCCTACTATAACACATACCAATTCTACTCATCTCTCAACCCTATCATCCTCTTTTTTGCCCATCCAATATTTTATATGTTCCTTCTATGCCAAAAAAAAAAAAAAATCACATTTTTGTGTCTTAGTTTTGCAAAACCAATTGTACATCTTTTTGTGAAGGATCTTAATATAGGGGCACATATTCTTCAAGGGCTGAATAGAGGTAGTATCTATAAGTGGCCACAGACAAGTGATATTAGAGGTAACTCTCCTTGTGCACTCATTGGCATGAAAACATTTCTGCAACAATGGTATCATCATTTGGGATATCAGTCCTAAAAAATTCTCCAATTTGTTTCCAATAAAAAATCTCTGAACTGTTTCATCTACTGTTTCTACTCCTCTTAATTGTGATTCTTGCTCATGTAATAAAAGTCCTAAACTCCCTTTTGATACTCCTAGTTTAGTGACTTGTGGTCCTTTAGACAATGTATATTCAGATGTATGGAGCCATGCACCACACTCACCTGTTGATTGTTTTAAGTACTAAATTATTTTTGTTGATCATTTTATAGAATTTGTATAGCTTTATCACTTTCCTTTGAAATCAAATGTGATAATTGTTTTTTCTAAATTCAAGGGTCTTGTCAAAAAGCATTTTAATACCTTTATCACATAGATGGTCATGGGGAGCATAAAAAACTTTACCTTTTTAAATTCTCATGGTATATGACAACTAAAAAATGTTACCTCATACTCTTGAACATAATGGGTCCTTTGCCTTTCTGCTTCCAGTTATTTACATGAAACCATCATTTTAATCCTTTGTTCAATACCACACCCTATTAATTACAATGTACAAACATTGTACCTTTGGGTGCTTGTGTTAACCATGGCTTCATCCCTACTCCACCAACATAATGGAACCATGTTCCCATCTTTGAGTGTCATTGGTTACTTTACCTCTCAAAGCGCTTACAAATGCCTTAATCTATCCACAAACAAAGTTTTTATCTTTTGTCATGTACAACTCATAGAACATGTGTTTCCTTGCTCCCATGCCTCTCTTTGATTCTCTTCCCTTGTGGTCATGTTCTCTAGTATTACTTGCTTCCTTTAGTCCTCAGCCTTCCATTCCCATGCATGGTACGCCCATGGTTTCGTAGCCTATGTTACATGAATATCACGAGCCACCCACAAGGCCATCTCCCATGACACCTTCTCTAGGTAATGTTTCATCTTCCCTCGCTGATCATGTGATGCTGGACTCTCCGTATCCTATTCCAATCCCACCTGCTCAACCACCATCTTTACCTACCCTCACCATGACCACTAGATCCTAGAATAATATCTTTAAACCAAAAGTCCTCTATAATACAATAAAACATCCTATTCCCGAACCCATTGAGCTTAGTAGTGTTAAGACCACAGTTAGGGATCCAAAGTGGAGAGAAGCAATGCCCACCGAATTCAATGCCCTCTCAAAGAATAACACCTAGGATTTGGTTCCTCCTATCTCTAATCAAAATATGGTTGGTTGCAAGTGGGTCTTTCAGCTGAAATAAAATCCTAATGGGATTATTAAGGGACATAAAGTCATGAATTGTTGCCAAGGGCTCACCAAAGACCAGGAGTAAGACTATCATGATACGATTAGTCCTATTGTTAAGCCCACCACCATACAAATGATTCTATGTCTTGCCTTGAATTCTGGATAATCTATTCGCCAACTTGATGTTAACAATGCCTTCTTGAATGGAAACCATCGTGAGAGCCTATATGGCCCAACCCTTGGGGTTTGTTGATGCTTCAAAACCTTCCCATTTTTATTGTCTTCATAAAGCTATTCATGGCCTTAAACAAGCTCCACAGGTGTGGTATATTGAGTTAAAAATATTCCTAATTGAAGTTTGGGTTTCTCAACTCTCAGTTCTGAAGCCTCTCTATACCTATAATGCTAATAGACTCACCGATTACTTTCTAATATATATGTATATATAAATAACAAGACGATGACATTATATATAGACAACAAATGAGTATCGAACTTATAATCTTGATCGATAAAATCTAGATGCATTGAATAAGAATATAAATATATCATAATAAGTTACAAAAAAGAAAGACTAGATATAAAAATATGTAGCATGACATGATTGGCCCTATGTTTTGATAGGTATGAATTCCATATTGTGATGGGATGTATGTATATATTAATCATAATGTCACCGTTTGTCCTAGATCGTGACATACCATGTGGCTATAATTAGCAATAAAGAAGATTAATAAAAGAAGACAAAAGACATGAATGGCATCTTGGAAAGGGGTACCTGAAGCCGGGAGGCTTGTTGAGTGAGTGAAACTGAGGATGCAGAAACACCTTGAGAAAATCTCTCCAGAATAATATTTTATCCAGGCTTGTATTAGAGCTTGTGCCACATCTGATGGGTGCCAGCACAGGCTTTCCTTCAAACTCCCCCTTCTCCTCCTCCGTCAGATCAAAGAATCCTCTACACGCCTCAATCATCCCCTTCATCAAACTCTCCGCCACGCCGTGATTGATCACCTGCCACACATCAACTTCAATACACATGCACCCACTCACTGTATCATCAATTATGTATGACAATTATTAACACAGTTCAAATTACCATGAAGAAGCCCCATTCCTCACAGGCCCTGTGAAGGTCTTGGATGGCTTTGGAGCGTTGATCAGGATTACCGGAGGTGAGTAAGGAAAAATCAATGACTGGGATAAAGTCTTGTGGGTCTGAAGCGATGTGTTGGTTAGGATCAGTGGTGAAGGTGTAGGAGGAAGGGATGGAGGTGAGAGCAGAAGATTCGGATAGAGATTTGACGCTTGGGAACTTGGGAGGTTGAAGCTCTGGAGTTCCAGGGGCCATTGAAAATCTGATACAGAGAAAAAGAATTAGCGAGTTTGTGCACTTGTTGTGATGTGGGGATGAGGGAAGTGCCTATTCTTCAATATCGGTAAAGTGGGACCATCCCATCAAGCCGCCTAAACATTAAATTGGAGGAGTAAGTCCCTAAAACTTTGAATGAAGTGCAATGTGTCATGTGTGTCATTTATCCTCCTCCCCCGCCTTATTTTTGTTAAACACCGTGATTTACGTCTTAAACTTTTAAAACAATTGATTGTTGATAAGATATCGAAGTTTAATTTAATAAGAGATCATGCATTTGAATCGATAATTTAGATATTTATTTTTCTCATTAGTTTTTCCTCACCCCAAATTTCCCTTCAATTTGTAGTGTGCCTTAATTTGTTGTTCTTTATCCATATTTACTCTCAATATATAAGTTTAAAGTCGTATATGAGAAAGGGTGTTAAAGAGTATAACATATATTATGTACAAGTAAACTTCGTTATACATTTTTACAGTCTGAAATTTTAGATTTGAAATCAATATCCTAAAATTTTCCTTCCTCAAATTCCATTTTAATGGAGGCATCAATGATATTTTTATAAAGTAGAAAAAATAACTCGCTATAATATGCTATAATACAACATACATAATGTCAGTGTTGTCACTTTCATCAATTTTTTTTTTTATAAACTATTTTAAATGGCTAAAGAATAATATTTTTTTTCCTAATGTAATACTTAGAGGAATTTTAAAATAAAGTTGGATCTAGCCTCTACTCAATTTAAAAGCTCATAATTCTGAAAGGACTAATAACTTCAAGACTAGTATCATGCATTTTGGTTTATTTGTATGAATAATATTAAGATCTATAATCAAAATAATTTCCATATATGTTGTATTGAGTCAGCGGGGTTACTAATTCAAGTAAGAAATCCTCTATTAAGAAAATATGTTCTTCCTTGGTAACATTTTATCCAAAATACAAAAAACTAAAAATTTAAAAGAAAAAAACTAAGGTGTTGTTAATTTTTAAAATTTTTTGTTTAAAACAATTTACTATCAGATTTTAGATTTTTCTTTCTACTTTTTATTAACTTATCACTTATTTTTAAAATTTTTTGACTGAATAGAAAAAGTTAAAATATTTTATTTTTCCTTATTACTAAAAATAACATATTGGTTTTTCTTTAATTTTCAACATTTAATAGAAATAAAATATTTAAAAAGGCAAACATCTTAATACTTAATGCTATTAAATACTATTTAGTTTTAAATTATATGTAGAATTAAAAAAAAAAACCATACCTAAGCTTAGTAATTTTCAATTATACACAAGAAGTAAAAGATTTGGTAACAAATATATAACTAACCAAATAGAGGTTGAGATGATGACCAATTAGTAAAAGAAATCAGTCTCAGAAAAGAAAGTTTTGTTAACAAATTAAAGATGATATTAGTTCCATTATAATTTAAGTAGTAAATACAATAATATGAGAGGAAAAGATGTTTAATTAGTTGCTTCCTCTACTTTTATACCTTTCATAATCTCCCATGTTTCTTCACTCCATCATCATCAAATCTTATCTTCTCTCTTAGCACCACTTGTGGAACTAGAAAAATATTCATTAGATTTAAAAAAAAAAAATCTATTACTTATTTTTATTATTTTTATTTTTCATGGGACCACTATCTATATAATATAAAAAACTAATATACTTATTTTACAATTTCTAACTTTGTGAAATATATGTTTCTTGCTATATTTATATCTTCCAAACTTCTTAATTTAAAACAAAATGTGTTTCTGAGTTATTTTTTTTATATCCCTCTATATATATATATATATATAAACTAAATACATCATTATGTTAGTCTTTAAGTGTCTTTTCAAGTTTGAAAAATTATTATTAAACATCATAAATTTTATGATAAATGTATTATTATCTTCAAATATGCGTGCTACTACTTATTTCATCATTTCTTTAATTAAAAATTTTTTTTTTATGAATTTTGATGAATTTTTATTTTATCGATACTTTTTTGCTCCAATTTCTATTCAATATTTATGTAAAATCCAACTATTGATATTTTCATAATTTTCAATATTTTAATTCTTGCATGTGTCATTGCAATGAATTGGTACCCATGGGATAAATAAATTTGGACTTTTAAACTAATAAGGACTCTTGTAGGCCTACCTTTAGGCATGTGTGTACTCTAGGTGATATTTATTATTATTTCTAAAGCAACAAATGAGGTTGTTTGGCTTAAGAGGTTTTTTATGGGACTTAGGGTAGTTTCCTTGGTTGTATTGCCCATGTAACCCTATTTGGTGACAATAATAGGGTAATGACATATAAAAATAACTAAGAAACCACTAGAAGGGAAAACACATAGAGGGAAGTACGACATGTTTTGCGAGATAGTTTATGGAAGTGATATGGTTATGGAATAGATTCTTTCTATTACGCCTAAAATGTTTTTAGAGCTAGTGAGAGATTGTTGGGACAGAGCCTTGAAAACATGAGATGATGTAATAATTAATAGATTTCATTGGTACTTATATTATGATTTCCTATTCTCCTTTTTCTATCCTATATATGAATTATATATATTGAGCATTTGGGTTAACATCACTTGCATTGTATATGACTTGAGTGCATGATTACATGGAAGATTCAATTTATGGGTTTCTTACAAGTTGATGACTCATTTAAAATTGGTTCATGGACTTGGACAATCCATTTGAAGTTGTAGTACACTAGTAGTATCCTAATTAGACGAATGACTTATCTTGGTCATCAAGATAGGTTTTCCATGGTGAGTACATGTTGGGAAATTCTAGATCTCTCCACCCCTAACCCTATATCTATTATGGTGCATGCTACTAATCCTAAGGCTCATTAAATATAATGCAACAAAAAAAACATGGTAATAAAACCCATTAAAAACATAGATCTAGAGAGTTTAGATACCATACCTATGATCTGAATGCTCCCAAATCAAGTCCTATCTGCATAAGTTGTGTAAAATAAATTGTAGGCCTCACCAACCAAGCAATCTCTACTCAATCACTCTATATCATAGATCCATGCATAAGAGAAGCATGGTCTCCTCTTTAGAGGGGGAGACTAAGGTTTATTTCTAGAGTCTGAAAGATAATTGTTTGAAAATAAGCCCTAAACCCTTAAGGGATCTATATAGGCTTCCTCATAGGCTTAAGTTACTTGAGTCCAACTTGGGCTTAGGTCACTTAATCTAAATCTCTCGAGTTCTAATTAATTAATTAATTAACCTAATCCAAAAAGAATATTTATATGATCCAACTGCAACCTTACGTTTTTACCCAAATGCCCTTATGAACACATATAATTTTGAAACCTAAAAATACCTTTAAAATGGCACCACCATGAATCTAGAGCTCAAACGAGGATCATTGGGACCACAAGAAAATATCAACTCCTTTAAAATCCAATTTTGAAATTGACTTAACATCTCAATACAAAAGAGTCAATTGCACTTCAGTATCCTATATATATTACAATGAGGCAAAACTCAGATTCGAGACCTACTATCCATTGCTTGCAAACACCCTATGAATGGATGTCTATAATCTAACGAGGTATATTTTATCAATCTCTAAAAATTACATTTCCAATCATTGAGTTACGAATTCTCTTACAACTAGCATACTCTTGCTCACAACTAGCATATGTCAAATTTCAAGTAAAGAGCTAATACTATGACCATAGTTTTCCTAATCATATGTCCTCATGATGATCTAAAGGGATACATTATCTCAAACCCATGAGATATTATGATGCCTCTATTGAGAATTCTTGTTGCTACTAGCTTTCATCAACAGTGACCCAATTCATAGGGAATATATGATCACTTTAGCAACTCACTCATAGGTCAAAACCTTCTAATGACTTTAACATATGTTCAATATCCTCTTAATATTAAGAGTCTAAGTGTATACTAGCTTAGTGAATCATGACTACCCAATAGCTAATGTCATGATTCTCCATAGGTTGGGTCTAATGTGTAACAATACACACTAATTCACTCACCATGAGAAAACCATCTCAATAATCAAGACAAGTCATTCCTCCAATTAGGAGTTAGTATACTATAGTATCTAATGGATTGCCTAAATTTATGAATTGATTATAAACTACTTATCATCCCCATGACTTGGATCTTCGATGTAACTCCTAATGTATCTATGTTATATACAATGCAAGTGATTAGGGTGTGAGTGTTCATCTACTTAATTAATGCAAATAAGGACAGAAGAAAGAAACCATAATCATAAATAAACATATTTATTAAGGAAACTATCTTTTGTTACATCATGTCATAATGTTTTCAAGGGTTTTTTTCCTAACAGTGCACTAGTATGTATGGTTGCACATTAGACAAGACATATGGTGAGTCATGACATTGACTATTGGGTAGTCATGACTTCACCAAGCTACTATATTACATGAAGTCCCAACCTTGGAAGAATATTGAGTTAGTGTTGAGGTTATCAAGGGCTTTAACCTATGAGTAAGACCTTAAGTTAGTTATATATTCCCTATAGATTGGGTCACTATTGATTAAGGCAAATGGTGACAAATATTCTTAAGATAGGCACCAAGATATCTCATTAGTTTGAGACAACATGTCCCATTGGGTGATTCTAAGGACATGTGCTCATGAAATATGTGATCATAATAATTCCTTAAGTGGAATTTGACTTATGCTCTTAGAAAGATAAAGTATGCTCGTTTATCACATAATAGAAAGATCTTAGACTCGAGGACGACAAAGGTAATCTTGTAGAGGCTGATAGTATATGTTAGGAAATTGAGTCTTGTTTATTTATTGGCAATTTTATTCCAATTAATGTTTGGCCATGGAAGTCTTTTTAGATAATGAGTTGCTCTCCATTAAAGATCAAGGGTTATTGTTCGTCCAACCAAGAAGCCACAGGTACATTTAAAAAGGTTTGACTTGAGGCATATAAGGCTTATTTTAGGTATAAAAAGGTTCGATGCCATTTTTGGACTTAAAATGTTTTTAAAATGATTTTTCAAGAACCATGAACCACTCAAGCGATTAATCCTGCTCAAGCATTGATCGATTGATTTTTTGTCGTTTATTGGATAAAAAAAAAAATTATAACCTAATTCAACTATGCTAAGCAAAAGTTACAGTAGTATAACGATCTTAGATATCATCCATTGGGATGGATTATTCTAAGTAATTAAGGATTTAATGGGAGGAAAAGAAATGATTGTGATAAAGTGAAATTGATTTGACAATTCATGGTGTAAAATCAAAATAACAATGATTTCTAATTGAGAAGAACGATATAATGCAAAGTAGGAGAAAATTAATCAAGAAAAGGAATTTTCGGAGTTAAGATTTTCTAGAAAATAATTTCCATGGTGAATAGATGTTGAGATGTATTTTTCATCAGGTTAGATTGAAAACCTAAAATTCTCATATAAACCGATTTTAGATTTAGCTTTAAGTCTAGACCTAATTTCTCTTCAAATTAGGTTATTTAATCCAAAAGATCAATTTAAACTATATATTCAACTCATCTTAAATCATCTTCCAATGACTCAAACAATACAACTATTCGATCTCATTAAATCTAGCTTTAAGAATTTAATGAATCTATCTAGTTTGCAATGTAATGGTCATTCAAGATAATTTGAAGAGAGAAATTCCCAAATTCAAGTAATCAATCAATTGAATCAAATTACCTTTGTAATTAAAGCTCATTTCTCTAATTCACCATAGATCTTGCCTCTAGATCCTCTTTTCTTCAAGGAAAATGAGATTTAGCTACTCATGCTTGGAGATTTGGTCTCATAAGGCATGTTTGGCTAGCAAGAAAATGAGGAAAAGTGAAGGAAAATAGATAATTCTATTAAGAGAGACTATAAAAAATTCTACAATCAAAAGTGTTCCAAAACTCCTTAGTGAGAAATTCAAATTCCTATTTATAGGCTAAGGTCAAGTGGACACTTGGCATCATCTAAAAGGTCTTCCAGAACTTTCTCCATTCAACAATCTGAAATTTAACAGTAAACATAATCATTTCATACTAACTTAGCAATTTTGCATGGTCATGCGAAATTAGTGGAGTAACAATAGCAGCAACAACTTTCTGGACCATTTTGCATGACTGTGTGCAATTTTTGCATGTTCATGCGCAATTAGCTTGCAAATCCTCCTTAGCCTGCAACACAAATCCTTCTTTTGGTCTATTTTGCAGAGTCATGTGAAATTGCACCATATGGTTTTTGAGCTTCTCTTTGGTACTTCCTTCATTTTCTTTTTCTTTTTTTACTCCACTTTATCTACATCTAATTGACTCCAAATCCCAATCCAATTATATTGCTTCTTCCTCAAAAGATTATTTGCCCTCTTCAATTTCATTTCTTTCTTTTGTCACTTAATACATCAATATCACCTTGAATTAGCTCCAAAACTTCATAAAAATCATCAGTATTTCTTGCAAGGGTAACAATGTATTAATTGGGCATCTTAGGCATAATTATTACTCAAAAGATATGAAATTCATAAGAATTATTATTTAAGATGTGCTCTCTTTTAGTAGTAATCAAGCGTTTAGCCCGCTCAAGTGGTCATGACAGTCCTACTGAGTTTAGAAACGTATTTTGAATGAATTTCACTTAAACTCTAATTTGAAAACTTAAGATACTGAAATCCTCATGGCTTTTGCTTATAAATACCTTCCTTGTAACCCTTTAAGGGTTAAAGATTAGAGATTAGAAAGATGATAGAGATCTTGGAGATTGTTGAGAGACCTATTATTCTTTAGAGCAATTCCTTGTGAGAAAACCTTATTGCCACACCATTCTCGCTCTCTCATTCAAGGACTTTGAATCTTTGAATCGTGGGTTGAAAACTTTAATCTCTTCTGAGTGGTCGAAGGATCTACTAGAAAGTAATAGAGAGTTGCTATGTTGTAGACATGGATCAAGTTGCAGGTGCTAGAGAGTAAGTATTTGGAGTAAAAAGGTCAAATAAATCTGTATAACTTGATTTCGAATAGTGGATTTAGATTGGTAGGTCTTAAACCTCGTGGTTTTTTTTGTCTCCATTCCATGTAAAAAATCTTATGCCTTATTATCTATATCTTTTATATTTGATATTATGTTTGAAATGCTTAGAATAGGTCAAATTAATCATCCCTAACATCTTGTAAGGTTTTTCCTAAAAGAAATATATGTATTTATTCTTGCAAATATTTTATTTGAATAGTTTAATTGATTTGTTGGGATTACTTTTGAGATTGTTGAGTTGGTTATCTTAGTGGTTATAGAGGTTATACCTATAACCAATTATTGTTATCCCAAACTTCTCTCAGGATATCCTTTAGTTCATTTGTTGATTGAGTTTGTTAAGGTAGTTGTTATAGTGATTATCATTATCCTTAATACATCTCAATACTTATATGTCAGATATTAATGATCATGTTATTTTATTCCTAAATACCAATTAACCATAAAAATTAGATTTTTATTTAAGGTGAAATCCTATTTGAATATCCAGGACATCCCTGATTTCTCTTGAGACATGGTTTAGACATAATTATAAACAATTTATTTAAATTTTTTTAAATCACCCATTCACCCCCACTTTGGGTGTTCCTATTGGACTTTCGGTTATTATTCAAGTGGTATTAAGAGCAATACCCATTTATCAATTGGTATTAGAGCGGGATAAAAAAATTGAGTCTTTATCCTATTCATTAAAAATTCAATTTTTATTATTTGTATTATTTAAAAATCAAATTTTTATTAATCATATAGGATAAAAATCAAATTTTTATTGATCTTGTAAGTTCAATATGGAACAATCTAAAAGTGGTGCTCCTTTGAATAGTACACCCTATTTTGATGGGAATAACCATTCCCATTGGAAAGCACATGTGATGTTTTTCCTCAAAATGCAAGGTGAAAGGGTATGAAATTCAATTGAATAAGCTTAGAGACCAGCATGGATCCTTGATGCTCAAGGAAAATCAATAGGAGAACTTAAACCTAAACATGAATGGGACAAAGCCGATAATGAAGGTAGTGAAGCCAATGCTAGGGCTTTATTTAGTAATTTTAATGGTGTTTGTCTAGATGAGTTTCATAAGATAGAAAATTGCAAGCATGTAAAGGACGCATGGGATATTCTTCAAGTCACTCATGAAGGTACATTTTTCGTAAATATTTCTAAACTATAAATGCTTGCTATTAAGTTTGAGAATATTAGGATGCATGAAAATCAAATTTTTTTCTTCCTTTTATTCTAAACTAAGTGATATTATAAATTCGTCGTTTAACCTTGGAGAGCCTATTCCATATTCAAAGGTAATTAGGAAAATATTGAGATTTCTTCTAGAGAGATTTAGACCTAAAGCAACTGTCATAAAGGAGAGCAAGAACATTGATTCCATGAGAGTTGAAGAACTTGTAGGCTTTATTCAAACATATGAGATGACCCTACCTAATTCTCAAAAGCCTAAAGGCTCTGCCTTTAAGGCTTCTGATAGTGAGGAGAAAGATATTGAAATGCCATATGATATAACTAGTGAGGAATTTGTTGGGATTGAGCCCTGGAAAACATGACATGATGTAACATATTGAGATTCATTTATAAATTTGTTTAATTATGTTTCTTGGTTTCCCATAAATATCTCATTTGTATTAATTGGTTATTTGAGAATACATACCCCATATCACTTACATTGTACATGACTTAGGTGCATTAGAAGTTGCACAGAAAATCTAGGTCATGGGTTCCTTGTAGAGTAATGAGTTGTCCATAGTTGGTTCATGGATTTGGGTTATCCATTTGAAACTATAGTGCACTATCTCCTAATTGGAGGGATAACTTGTCTTGGTTGTCGAGATGGTTTTCCCATGGTAAGTGTGCTAGGCATGTGATGCACATTGGATAGGATCTATGGTGAATCATAACACAAGACTATCAATTTTCATGATTCACCAAGCTACTATACTGCATGGACTCTCAACCTTGAGAGGATATTGAGCTTATGCTAAGTTAACAGGAGGCTTTGACCTATGGGTAAGACCCTAAAGTGGTCATATATCCTTATGGATTAGGTCTCTGTTGATAAAGGTTGGTGGCAATAGATATTCTCAATAGAGGCACCATGATATCTCATGGATTGAGACAATGTGTCTCCTTGGGTGATCCAAAGGACACGTGATCTAAAAGACTATGACCATAACTTTTCCTTTAGTGGAAATTTGACATATGCTCCTTAGAGTTAGAGTATGTCAATTAATCACATAATAAGTGGGATCTCTAACTCAAGAATTGGAAAGATAATCTGTATAGGTGATAACACTACCTTATTAGATTATGAACAGTTCATGGGGAGTCTGCATGCAGTGGATTGTAAGTCAAGGACCCCGAGCTTCGTCTCATTGTTATTTACATAGGATACTAAAGTGCAATTGATTCTCTTTAGTGGAATGTTGAATCAACTTCAGAATTAGAGTCTATGGGAGCTAGTCTCATATGGGTCCCAAAAGTCCCTGCTCTAAGCTTATATACCATGATGACACAGTTTATGAGGGATGAATTGACTCTTAGATCATTCTTGTGTATAAAGGCGCTTTGGAAATTAAGCAAGGTTGCATAAGGGATAGTGAACAAGTTCTCTGGATTTGGCTAATTGATTAACTAGATGACCTTATATGGTTAATTAATCAATTATGAGCCATTTTATGCTAGATTAAGTGTCCCAATCCTTAGTGGACTCAAGTCACTTAAGCTCAGTAAGGGAACCCTATAAATACCCCATAAGAGCTAGGGTTTCCATAACTTTTAGAGAGACTTTGTCTTCTACTTCCAGAGAAATAAAGAGATAGTGAGAGTCAAGAGATCATCCATTCCAAAGCCCACACTTTGAAGTTTCAAAATCGTGGTTCGAGTCATTGGGCGAAAGATGTTAGGTGTACGAGACTTCTAGATTCATTATTCTTCATTTTCTCCAAGTGGATTTGATTTAGGAACATCCAAATCAAAGGTAAAGTCCTCTAATGGCTTTCCTTTTGATCTTAGAATTGTAAAAATCTGATTTTTTTCTTTCATTACATAAGATCTAGAGGCTTAGGGTAGTTTTGCATGCACTTAATGATCCAAGGTAAGGGATTGGAGAAATCTAGGGTTCCTAACAGAATTGACACATATGGCCAAAAGGATTAAAAGGGTCATGAAATTTAATAAAAGGTTATACAAGAACCAAGAATCTAGAAAAGGAAAAAGACCTAATGAACAATCATCCAATGAGAAAGGAAAAGGTTTCTCCAAAGGTAAGAAAATTAAATGCTTTAATTGTGGAGGTTTGGGACACTGCTTAAGATTGTCCTAGCCCTAAAAATAGTAAAAAGTCTATGCAAAAAACATAAAGTGACATAGATTCTGAAGAAAGTACTTCCACAACTTCTGAAAATGCAAGATATGATCCTAATGACATTTTAGCTTTTGTTGCATCTATGGAACTTGTGATGATGACCAAAGGGTTGAATTTTTGGATAATCTTGTTGTTGAGCACGAAAGATTAATTAAGAGTTATATGAAAAATAATGATATTCTTAAAGCTCATAAAAAAAAAAAAAAAAATTTAATTGCTTAAATTTAAAAAGCCTAATTTGCTTGAGAAAGTTAGGTTTCTTGAATTTGAACATCATTCTCTCCTTGAGAAGAATAATGCTCTCACTCAAGAGATAAAAAGCAATAAGCCTTCTTCATCTATGAATGAAAATTTTCACCGTAGAACTAAAGTGCTTAATGAAATTCTTGATAAATGCAAAACCCATGGTGATAAAAGAGGATTAGGGTACATTAATAAAGATGAAACTCCCTCTAGTGGAGAAATTATGTTTTTCAAAGGTAAGAATGATACCCATAACTAAGTAGAATCTCCTAAAAAGACATCACTATGCACACTCTGTAAGAAATCTGGACATTTTTAATTTAGATGCCACACTAGATTTCTTGAAAGGTTTGAATGTCAAATTAACAGACTTATAAATGCCTTTAATTCCCTTAACATCTTGAATAATGGGAAAGGGAATAAAACCAATCAAAAACCTAGAAGTTAATCCAATTCCTCTAAGTCATCACCTAGAACTAAACAAGTTTGGTTAAGAAAATATAGGTCTAAATGTCAAGTTGTGTTAAATGCTCTTAAAGTTAAATCTTCTAGTGAGCAGTACCTTGATAGTGGTTGCTCTAGACACATGATTGTTGGGATTGAGATCCTAAAATTAAGACATGATGTAACAAAGTTAGACTTAACTATACTCTTACTATCCCTTTGGTATATCGACATTGATTTGAGCATTTAACCCATGCCTCTTACATTGTACATGACTTGTGTGCATTAGGAGTTGCACATAAGATACAAGTCATGAGTTCCTTGTAAGTAGATAAGTTGTCTATAGTCGGTCCATGGATTTAAGCAATCCAGTAGAGATTGTAGTGCATCACCTCCTAATTGGAAGGATGACTTGTCTTGGCCGTCGAGATGACTTTCCCATGGTGAGTGCACTAGTGTTTGTGATGCACACTAGATTGGACCTATGATGAATCATGAAGTAAGGCTATTAATTTTCATGATTTACCAAACTATTATACTACATGGACTCTTAACCTAGAAAAGATATTGAGTTTGTTCCAAAATCAATAGGAGGTTTTGACCTATATGGGTTCTTCCCTAAAGTGGTCATATATTCCTATAGATTGGGTTACTGTTGATGGAGGATGGTGGCAATAGGTATTCTTAGTAGAGGCACCATGATATCTCATGGGATTAAGATAGTGTGTCCCCTTGGGTGATCCAAAGGACATGTAATCATGAAATTTGAGCCACAGTAATTCCTTTAGTGGAATTTGACGTATGCTCCTTGGATATAGAGTATGTCATTTGATCACATAATAAGTGAGATCTATAACTCGAGGATTTAAGAGGTAATCTTGATAGGTGATAGCACTACCTTGTTAGATTACGGACACTAGTTCATAAGAGTCTGCATCCAGTGGATAGTAGGTCGCGGACCCGAAGATTTAGTGTCTCCTTGTAATATACATAGGGTACTAGAGTGTTGTTGACTCTTTGTAATGGGATGCTGAGTCAATTTTAGAATTTGATTATGAGGGAGATGGTACTCCTATGGGTCCCAATGGTTCCTGTTCTGAGCTTATATTCCTTGATGACACTGTTTATGAGGGTCGGATAGGTTTTTTAGTTCACTTTTATGCATAAGGGTGTTTTAGTAATCATGCAAGATTGCACATGGATAAGTGAGTGGTATCTTTGGACTAGGCTAATTGATTAATTAGGACCTTGTATGGTTAATTAATTAATTAACAACCTTTTTGGGCTAAATTAAGTGACCCAAACCTATAGTGGGCTTAAGTTACTTAAGCCCAATAGGAAGCCTATAAATACCCTTTTAAGGGTTAGGGTTTCTATGTAATGTCATTTTCTCCCTACAGTTCAAAGAGAGAACCCTAGCCTCCGCCCTTGAGATCTCGACCATTTTAGTGCTTAGACACAAGGAAGAGCCATCATGCGAAAGATCACTGGTGTTTATGAGATCCATTACAACTTTGGAGTTATCTATATAAATTAGAATCGATCTGGGAACATCTAAATCAAAGGCATGTGGCTTTATTATCTAGATTTATGATTTCTGTGGTAAAACTTCTTAAACCGAGGAACAAACTCTTTGTATTAAAGAAGTCAAATTCGGAGATTCCAAACTAAAATCTCTAACTTCTCTACATACAAGTGTTCTTTTCTTTCAGCATGACGCGTTCTCAAAAGGGCGATGCAACTTAGAAGCTAAATCCAAAAATGAAGCTTTAAAAGTCAAAATCAAACTCCAAACATTCTTCAACAAGCTCGTGGAAGAATATCAAACACAAACAAAAGTGTCATTCATCCACCTTCAAAGCTAAAGAAGACATGGATGGGTTTTTTCAAAACAGTTGAGGAAATTGTTGATAAGTTTACTTGAGAGCAAGTCATCATTGACCCTCAATTAAATTTTGCTTCAAGAACACGTTTTTACCACCCTTGGATTAAAATCAAGTCCAAGCTTGACACATTCTTCAACAAGCTCGTGGAAGAATATCAAACACAATACAAAAGTGTCATTCATCCACTTTTAAGACTGAAGAAAATCAAGGCAAAGGACTTCTTTTGTTCTCCAAAATGTTTAAGAAAGGTTTTCACAAGTTTAGTTGAGAATAAGTCTTGAATACTTGTTTATTTGTTGAGATAGATTTAGAGGGCCTAGGATAGATTTGCATTCACCCTACGAGATCTAAGGCATGGGAACAAAGTAATCCAGGGTTCTCAATAATGATAGGAGATAAAACCTACTTCACTTCTCTTGAAAATTATGGTGGGGTTGTTACTTTTGGAGATGGAAGCCTAGCTCGAGTAAAAGGAAAGGGTAGTGTAGTTATTCCTAGTTATCCCAAACTAGATGGAGTTCTATACGTTAAAGAACTCAAAGCAAATCTCTTAAGCTTTAGTCAAATGTGCGACAAAGACTATAAAGTGAATTTTCACAAAGACTTATGCGAGGTAGTTAATAAAGAGGAAAAGGTAGTCATCATAGGATATAGGACAGTTGATAATTGTTATGCCATAAATCCTAACTCTCAAACACCTCTAATGTGTAGTAGGACAAAACTTGATCCTACTGAGCTCTAGCATAGAAGATGAGGTTACGACTTTGTGCATTTAGTGAATACTAAAAAGGTTAGAGTTATCCCTAGACTTAGTGGTGAACCTAAACCCTTTTGTGGTAAGTGCATGAAATGAAAAAAAACTAAGAGTTCACACAAAAAGGTTAAGGAGATAATGACCACTAGACCTTTAAATCTTCTTCACATGGATCTTATATGTCCAATGCGAACTAAAAGTAGAGGTGGCAAGAGATATGTCCTTGTGGTAGTAGATGATTTTTCAAGATACTCCTTTGTGAGTTTTATAAGGGGGAAATCAGAGGCGTTATTTAATAAAATACAAGTGAAAATGGGCCATCCAATTGTAAGGATTAGAAGTGATTTGGGGAGAGATTTTGGAAATGTGGATGTTAACCTCCTTTACGAGTCTAAAGGAATTAGCCATGAATATTCAACCCCTAGAATTCTCAACAAAATGGAGTAACTGAAAGAAAGAATAATGTTACAAGAGATGGCTAGGGTGATGATTCACATGCATAATATCCCTATGCAATATTGGGCGGAATTAATATAGTGTAGTACACTACTAATAGGATTTTTCTTAGGTTTAGAACAGATAAGACATCTTATGAATTATGGACTGGGAGAAAACCTAATCTTAAATATTTTAGGACTTTTGATAGTGAATGTTATATGCTAAGGGATAGGGAGAACCTTGGAAAGTTTGATGTAAAATTTGATGTAGGTATCTTCCTAGGCTATTCTGTTATGAGTAAAGCCCAGGGATGAAAATTTCAAATAATATCGGTGAAATTTCGCGTATTGGCGACCAACGAAGTGAAACATATATGCAAATCTCGATGCAATAATTTTTTGAAAAAAATCGACAAGTTTAGCCGAAATATTGGAAAATGCCGATTAATCAACAATTTTTTTTAAAAAAATCGCATGAGATCGCAAAATACCACTGATATTTCAATGATTTTTTGGAAAAAAAAAAATCGGCACTTTTGCTCCGCTCCCTAGTCCGTTGACTTGACAGTTGTGAGCTCTTCTGCGTTGATCTAATAGCCCAGATCTCATCCAAGCTCCAACATTCAATTGACTATGCATCCGATGGCCCAAATTGATTCTGGATGTGATCCAACGACAATGAGGGCATCCCAACGGCTATATGGTGATCCAACGGTTAGATTTCATCCAAATTTTGATCCAACAACCATAATTGTTTTTCAACGGAAAAATGAGATTCCAACAAATTTTTTGGCCTTATTGTTTTTCTATAAATAGCTCATTTTTCACCAATTTCATCCATATTTCATCTTTGATATCTCATTGCTCCCAAGGTTGCTCATTTTTTTTAAAAGTTATGTTTGTTTTAGATTTTAATTATTTTTGTATTGAAGTATAATTAATTAGTATTTTTTTAAGTTAGCCGATGCATCAAACAATATCAAAGACCACAAATACATATACAAGATATTGAAAAATGTTATCAAATAAGTCGGGGCAAAAAATGTGGTCTACATTATTACAAATAACAGGTTGACGTTCGTGAAAATAGAGAAGTTGTTGATGAAGAAGTTTAACTTATATTGGACTCCATGTGTGGCGCATTGCATCGACTTAATGTTTGAAGACATTAGTAAAAGATCTAGTGTTGCAGATGTGATAAGTGGTGCCTACAAGATATCCAACCTCATTTACAATTATGTTTGGTTACTTACAGAAAAGAGAAAGTACTATGGTGGAGACATTGTTTGACTGATAGCTACAAGGTTTGCTACGAATTATATTACTCTTCACAACCTTCTTAAAAAAATGGTCTATTTGAAGAGATTGTTTATGAGTGATAAGTGGGTAGCACATAAGCTTAGTCGAACAAACATTGGATGAGATATGGAGAAACTAATGTTTGACCATTAGTATTGGGATAGAGTGACACATGTTGTTTCACACCTTGAGCCACTATTCATGGTGCTTCAAATCATGGATTCAAAAGTTGTTCTTACAATGTCATTTGTGTATAATCTTATGCAAGTGATGAAAGAGAATCTCATTCATCAACAAGTTGGAGATTGGATCTTCAAAATAATTAAAGATCGTTAGGAGAAAACGCTGAGACATCCACTTCATGCAGCAGTTACTTAATTTTCATAAGTTGTTACTCTGATTTTATTTAATTTTCTCTTACAAAATACTAAATCTACATAATTTTATTGTAGCATACTTCTTGAATTCAAGGTTTCTATATAAGTGTGGAGTTGGTAATGATTCGAAGTAAATTCAAGCGATCCATGACGTATTTGCTAAATTAGACCCAAATGTTGATTGGTCAATTTGGAAATGAGGTAAATAAGAAACTATTATTTTACTCAATCTAATCAAGCAATAATTTCATTCATCATTTTATTTGAATGTTTACTAACAAATATGATATTAACAAATTAAATGTTGAACACAAAACTTGTGCTTTTTCGAGATGCAAAGAGAGCATTCGGTGATCGAGCGACGATTGCAGCAAAGTCAACCATGGTGCCCAATGAGTACTATTTCTTAATACAAAAAAAATTGATTATCATTATTTTAAATTCATCACATAAGTATTTATATAATTATGAATTTAGTTACAACTGAATAGTGGTTCATGTATAGGAATCAAACACCTATATTGAGGAAGAGTGCCATTAAAGTTCTCTCACAAGCTGTGTCATCTTCTGTTTCTGAGAGAAATTGGAGCACATTTGCTCTCATCCACATAAAGCAACAAAATCGCTTGTCTTATCCCCGATTGGAGCAATTAGTTTTTTGTTACTATAATATGAAGCTAAAGTTACATGATATGGAAGCAAAAAATGATCGAGTTACTGAGAAAGATTACCTTGATATTCTTGACATTTTATTCGAGGTGGGTGAAAAATAAGACAATCAATTGCTCCAATAGGTCAAGCCTATACTCTTGGATGATGAAGTTGGAAATCCTGATCCATGAATTGTCGTTCATACTTGAGAATTTGGAGTTAATGTTGAATGAATGTTGTCCGAAGAAGTTCACATTGAAAGTTCTAGCAAAGATATTAAGGATTCATTTAAAGGGGCATTGAATTCCTACCAAGAGGTTGACTCCACAAGTGCCAGCCAAAGTAGTAGACCTAGCATAGCTAATGCTTCTGCTTCAGGTTACGATGGTTTAAGAGGTGGAATTGATGATGAAGTGATAATGCGGGAGAAGATAGGAGCTATTGGGAAGCCCTACAAAGGAAGAGAACGGATGATGACACCATATAACGAGGAGTTACTTTTAAGGAGTTCTGAATCTATGAGTATAAGGACTCAATTTATTGATTCCTCGAATGAGGCTAATGTCTACTTTCCTTATGTGATGAATTATGGTCAACCTTCAAGTTTAACTGATAAAGAGTATGGTATGTCAAGCTACTCCCTTACTGCACAAATGTTATATCAAGTTCCATATCAGATGTAAGGAGGATTTGACATGAAAACATGGGTGAACTTTGAGAATCCTATCCATGTAGAGGCAGTGGGTAGGACTCAAGAGATATACGTATGGCATGTTAGAATTTTTAACCAATATTATCAAGGCTCAATGAATTGGTACCAATATTGTCTCCAACAACAAGACGAGATTCCTTCATCTACCAATTCCATTGAACCACATCAATTCTCATTTAGGTACTTAAAGGTCATTGCAACGTAATATGTACAAATTATTGATATTTAATGAAATCAAGTCTTTCATATAGCTTCATAATGAGTGTACAATTACAAAATTCACTTTTCTTATTGACCGACATGATATAATTGCATCCAATATCGCCAATCATATCATACATATATCAAATTCTTCAACAAAACAACTTTAAAATATCTATTATATTTCTAATTACATCACTATGAGGTTTTTCTTACATTTCCATTAGTTTTGATCAATTTTTGGCTTACCGATTTTTTTTCCAAAATATCCGTCGATATTTCTCCGATATATCCATAAAATCGAAGTACCAATAGATATGTGATTATTGATATTTTCATCATTGGTAAAGCCTATAGGGTTTATAATCAAAATTCACAAGTTATCCATGAATCTTCTAATGTGGTTATAAATGATACTGGGTATGATCAAGATATAATTAAAAGTCAAATTTTAACCTAGGAATCAATTGGGGATGACCCTAAAGACTTGGAGACTACTAAAGAAAACCCTAATGATCGATATCCCTAAAAGAGACATTGACCCTAACAATGATGAATTTGCACTTCTAGATGATACATCTAAATAAACAAGAAGTAAACATAGATTCAAAATACCTAAGAGCCACCCAATCTCAAATATTATAGGACATGTTAATGAATGAGTGGTTACTAGGAGACATTAAGATTAAATGAGATGGGTCTTGTATGTTATACCTCCCAAATGGAGCTAAAAAATGTGGAGGAAGCTTTAGGTGATAAATCTTGGACTACCGCACTCTAGGAAGAGTAAATTCACTAGGAATGATGTGTGGTGTTTAGTCCCTAGGCTTAAAGATAAACATGTCATAGGTACATGATTACTACCCAAAAAGTGTTATTTTGCGCCTTTAATTCATTATGTTTTAAGCACTTTTGTGTAGTAGTTCTCCATTTTTATTCCAATTGGCATGTTAAGGACCTAGCAATGACTTCTAATCATATTTGTGGCTAGTTTTAGTGTTTTGACAGCTTTTTGGATCATTAAGACAAGCCAAATAAAGGAGAGAAGCAAAGAGGAAAAACAGAGGAAATAACAGTTTTTGTAGCCGTGCACTATCACTTTGGGAGGCTCTATTTTGTTCATCGTGCAAAATCACCTTTCAAGAATCCCATATTCGGAACCGGCTCGGAATTTCTGACAAATCAAGTACCTATAGTGGTATATTGCCATGCGTATAAGGAGCTCAAAATGGCAAATTTCGCACTTTGTACTGTTCATGCAAGTGCGAATTTCGCACCAGCCCATGCGAGTGCGAATTTCGCACCTTGTATTGTTCATGCGACTTTGGTGCGAAATCTCCTCTGTTCTGACGACTCCACATGAGATCTTTTCTTTTGTATTTTTTTTTTATGTAAATTCCTTTCTTATCCCTGTAATTAGCCAATCACATACTTTGCTTTGTAAAGACTATAAGAGGGGTGGAAATCATCTCTCGGGGGGAGGGGACTTTTTGTATATTTTACACTGAGTGAAATTTTCTCTCTTCTATTTTCTTTTTCTTGGAAGCCAAACAACCTCTGAGGATGTTTTCCCAGAGGATGAGAGGCTAAACCTTTGGTTTCTTGGAGTGAAGGAAGCTAGGTGAAAAGTCCATATGCAAAAGTGGAAAACTCTCGTGCCTTAAATACAGGTAGTTGGAGTTCATAAATGGCTTTTAAATCTAAAGTTTTGCTTTAAATCCCTTAGAATCACTTTGAATGGCCAATACATGATAAGCTTTTAGGTCTCTGTGGATACTTATTGCTAGATCCACATAAGACCATTAGTTATCATGTACGAGCCATTGGAAAGTGGCTCAAGGTGAAGACCCATAGTGTCTAAAGCCATTAATGGAACTTGACTACCATTTCTATTGACTTTTTATGGATTAAATCTTCATTGTTAAACCTATACCGGTTCGGGAAACAACCATCCTTTATGTTGTTGTCCCTAATACGAGGAGAAAAATCCGGAATTTCCCACTTTGCATTCTGAACTTGATCCTAGCAACCTTTAGCTCCGGGAGACTTTCTTTCTTCCATTTTTACCTAGTTCTATGTTAGTTTAGTTCCAAACACCACTTTCAAAACAAATTTTATTTTCTTTTAAACTTTAAGTTTTTGACAAAGGAAATCATCAGATTCAATTTCTAATCTTGAGTCTATCACTGGTAGAGTGAAAACCCATCCCAGAGTTCCACCTTAGAGCTGCTATACTATAGTAGCTTTGCTACGCTAGTATAAGGTCATAGTATAAACATTTTTTTATTAAAATACCCAACTGGGCACGAATCAGTACAAAATGGATATTCAAGAATAAGCAAGACGAAAATGGGGTCATTGTGAGAAACAAAGCAAGACTAGTTGTTGAAGAATACTCACAGATAAAGGGGATTGATTATGAAGAGACATTTGCACCCATTGCTAGACTAGAATAAATTAGGATACTTTTAACAATAGCATGCTCCTTGAGGATAAAGATTTACCAAATGGATGTCAAGAGTGCTTTTTTAAATGAGATTCTAAGTGAAGAAGTTTATGTTGACCAACCTATGGGATTCAAGGATCCAAAATTCTCCAGTCATGTCTATGGGTTAAAAAAAACCCTTTATTAAAGCAATCTCCCAGAGTATGGTATGAAAGGCTCATAACCTATCTTTTGGAGAAAAAGTTTGAAAGATGGAGATTTGACAAAACCTTGTTTATAAATAGGTCCAATGATGAGTTATTAGTAGCTCAGATTTATGTTGATGATATTGTTCTTTAACCTAACTCTCGTGACCTTGCCCTTAGTTTTGTTGAAGAGATGAAGCCTGAATTTGAGATGAGCATGGTAGGTGAACTTACCTTTTTCCTAGGATTTCATATTAGACAATTAAAAGATGGAATCTTTTTCTCTCAATCCAACTATTCAAGGTAATTAGTTAAAGTTCATTGTTTAAAAAAGAATTCTAATTATTTTATTTAATTGATTAATAAAAATATAAAAACCAACATTATATTTTTCTTAATAAATCTTTTTTATATCATTTATATGATAATTAAATATTAAAAATATTAATATTAAAAAAATCATATATACATCATCATTTATTTTATATTATTGAATACATTTGAATTAAATAAATTATAGTTTTAATATTAAATGTATCATCATTTATCTCATTAATCCTATTTTAAAATATTATTATTACTTCACTTTTAAATTTTTTATATTTATCTTTTTAATTTTGAATGTCTTTATTTTAAAATATTAAAAATATAAATTTATTAAAAAAATACTAAAATATAAAAAATAATAATTAGGAAGTTCTAATATTTTATAAATTAAAATTAATTTGATAAGATAAATAATAAATTATATATTAAAATCGATATATCCTTACTTATGGATATTTTTCTCCTTAACCTTATCTATGTCAATTACACTTACAAAATAACTTCAATATGTGTATTTTGTTTTTCTTATTTTATCATTCTTTGGAGTTTTTCTAAATATTTTCTTGAATTTTAAATTATTTTTGCCTCACTGATATTTTTCCAATATATCCGTAAAATCCAAGTAATGATATATCTATGTTTACCGATGTTTCAAACCATGATCTGGAAAAAATGTTGAGCAAAAGCTTCATAGAAGTATGATAGGAAGCTTACTTTACCTCACTGTGAGTTGTTTTGACATATTTTTTTTTTAGTGTTGAAGCTTGTGCTAGAGATCAAGCAAACCCCAAAGAGTCATACTTAATGTCTATTAAAATAATTATTCATTATATAAATGGAAGTCTTGATTATGGTTTGTGGTATCCCTATGATTCTTCTCTTGTGATTGTTGGATACATCGATGTTTATTGGGCCTACAAATTAATGAATTAGCCCAATCCAGAGACCTTATTCACTTACCCCTATACAACTTTATGTAATTACCAAAATGCCCTTATGCACAAAAGTGAACCTAGAGCCAATCCGACCCTCATAACCCATGCCAACAAGGTATATGAGCTCAGAGCGAGACCACTGGGACCCATAGGAATACTAGCTTTCTCAGAATCCAATTCTAAAGTTAATTCAACATCCCACTACAAAGAATCAATTGAACTCCAGTATCCTATGTAAATAATAACGAGACACCAAGTGCTCGGGTCAGTGACCTACTATCCATTGTGTTTAGTCTCCCCATGAACTAGTGTTCGTACTCTAACAAGGTGAAAGCTATTAGCCTTTCAAGACTACCTTTACTATCCTTGAGTTACAATTCCTCCTATTGTGTGTTCAATTAACACGTCTTAGCTCTCAAAGAGCTTATGTTAAGTTCCACTTAAGGAATTACTGTGACCATAGTTTCCATGAACACACCTCCTTAGGATTAACCAAGGGGACACATTGTCTTAATCCAAAAGATATCATGGTGCCTCTATTGAGAATACCTATTCCTACCAACTTCCATCAACAGTGACTCAATCCATAGGGAATATATGATCAACTTACAATCTCACCCGTAGGTTAAAGCCATTGCTAACTTTATCACAAGCTTAATATTCTCTCAAGGTTGAGAGACAATACAATAAAGTAGCTTGGTGAAGTCATGACTACTTGATAGCTTTAAGTCATAACTCACCATAGGTCTTGTCCAATGTGCAACAATACACACTAGTGCACTCACCATGAGAAACCCATCCCAATAGCCAAGATTAGTCATCCCTCCAATTAGGAGGTGGTGCAGTACAACCTTTAATGGATTGCCTAGGCCCACGACCGATTGTGAAAAAGTCATTTATTTGCAAGGAACTCATGACTTAGATCTTTTGTACAACTCCTAATGCACCTAAGTCACGTACAATGCAAAAGATGCAAGTAAGAATGCTCATAAAGTATAATACATGGAATAAGGATAGATAAAAGTGAAACTAGAACATCATTAAATAAATAATGAATTACATCATGTTATGATTTTAAGGGTTTTATCCTAACATTCTCCCCCTAGCCCTCAAAGCATCATGCCTATAAAGCATGCCGGATACTCATTTGAAATCTATGATATCTCTATGACCAACAAAGACTCTCCATTTCAATGTCTTGGTAAAAGGATCCACCAGGTTTTCCACATAAGGTATCTTGTCAACCATCATGTCACCCTCTAAACTATCTCAACACTTTGGAACACAAGCCCATAATTCCTCATTCTCATAAGATACTTGAGTATATGCTTGACAACTATTCAATGTTCTGGACCTAGATTAGATTGATATCTACTCACCATACCCACTTCAAACCAAATATTTGGCTTAGTACATAGCATCGTATACATAAGACTACCCACTTGATTACTACTCAAAAAGTGTTATTTCATAGCTTGTAATTAACTCTTTTAAACACTTTTGAGTAGTAGTTATTGCCTTTTAACCCAATTAACATATTAAGGACCTTTGCAAGCACTTCTAATCAATTTGTGTTAAGTTTTGGTGTTTTGATAGCTTTTTGATCACCAAAGCAATATGAGAATGAGGAGAGTTATTTGGAATCCATGGCAAAGCAATGGAAAGCTCAAAAACATGAAGAACCAAAGCTTTGAAGTCCTTTGCCATAAGCAAATCTGGAATGCGAGGAGGAGAAGTAAAGAGAAATCTGCCATGAAGCATTTTTTATGACAGTCATGTCAGCCACTTTTGGAGCACTTCCTAAGTCCAATTTATGCATGCTATATGTCGTTTCAAATCTTAGGAAGTCAGCAATCCAATGCTTCAAACGGTGTGCAATTCGGAGCTGAAATGAAAGAGTTACAGCCATTGGAAGCCGAACACCGCAAGCTGAAAGCCAACTTCGCAGCGCTGTGAAATCAGCCTTTTGCTGCGAAGTGATTTCGTAGCCCTTTTTGTGCATCTGCGAAATCTCGCAGACCTCGTTTTCACCTGCGAAATGGTCCTTAGTGCTTCCTGATATTTGCGATCGACACTTTGAGATATTTTTCTTCATATTTTTGTTGTCTAAATCCCCAAACTCTCCTTATAAGCCACCAATTATAGGATTCCTTAGCTATTAAGTTAGGAAAAAGGGTAAATATCCATGTAATAATTATTATTGTAATTTTCATATAAATAGCTCTCGGGAGCCTGTTCCCGGAGAGGAGGACGAACCTTTTGTAAAAGTTTGAAAGAAAGTAAAATACAGAGCCTTTGCTCTGCCTTACCCTCTCACTTTGATTGTATTTTTCATTTACTAGTTATGCACTCTCTGAGGAAGTTTCCCCAGAGAATGAGTAACTAAACCTTTAGTTCCTTGGAGCTAAGGTTGCCGGGAAAGGTTCCAAGTGCAAGAATTAGTAGCTTTGTGGTTTCAGCCATGAATGAAGAGAAAGTGTGATCCTTTAGTGATTTCTATATTTTTAGTTAACTTAAAACACCTTGGAGTCACCTAGGCCAACACTTGGTAAGGCAAGTGATCTCTGTCCATGGAGATGCACTAGTTTACCCCTTGCGAGCCTCTAGGAGGTGACTTGAAGGTAGGATTTTCTAGAATTGCCAACACTTGGTAAGCTTTTGGACTCCAAGAAGACATCCATTAGTTATCTCTTGCGAGCTTGAGAAGGGAAGTCCAAGGTTAAAGATCACCTTGAATGGTAAATGCTAAGTGAGAGGCACGAACCATTGCAAGTTGCATCAGTGAGAGGGAATTAGAGCTGAAATCCAATTAAGGATCTGTACAACACCGGTTAGAGAATTGACTATATGTTAATTCTCTAATGCGAGGAAATGAACCAACTGACCGGAACTATGTTTTTGCATGAGGAACCTCCCCTGTGAACCTAAATCTCCAAGGAATGTTTTTCTTCTTAAGTAATTTCCATTACTTACTGTGCCGTTAGTTTAAATCTAAACCTTTTTCAACCAAAGTTTGTGTTTTATTTCTTAAGCTAACCTTGAAATGAAACAGCACCAATTCACTTTGAATTGGTATTATTTGTAATTTGAAAACCCTTCCCAGTGAACGATCCTAGAGCCACTATGCTATAGTAGCTTTTTCTTTGCTACCCTAGTATATGGTGTAATAGGTTATAAATTTTGCTGATTACTCCCTTAATCAAGGAGCACCAGCTGGACACGAATCAACTGAGACACCAATTGGGCATGAATCGCCACTGTAGAGGCATAGGGTATTAACTACATGCGCTCTTTCTCCTCATGTGTTTTAGGACATTGATCCTAAGAAAGAGGAATTCCATGCCTAAAAGATAATAAACCTTTCTTGGAATCTTGCATCACATACTTGACCAAAAGCTTATCTACGTAGGTAGCTTGAAATAGTGCTAGTTTCCTATTCTTGCGGTCCCTAAGGACCTTAAACCCAAGAATATACTATGTTTCTCCTATATCCTTCATCTACAACTGATTAGACAACCAAATCTTGACTGATAACAATAATCTTACATCATTACCAATTAGTAGAATGTCATCAACATACAAGATCATAAAGACCATCGTGCTTCCTTGCACCTTCTTGTACATACAAGGCCCTTTGCTATGAAAATATCTTATTACATCATATAGATGCTAATATCAAGATAATCGTTTAAGAACACTATCTTGACGTCCTATTGCAATATCTCATAAATAAGATACATTGCAATGGGTAAGTGTACTATGATGGATTTGAATATGGCTACTGGTGAAAAGGTTTCCTATATTCGAAACAATGTTTCGAATTCTAACCTTTAGCTACAACCTAGCCACATAAAAATGAACTTTTCCATCTATTCTTTTTTTCCTCTTGTAGCCCAACTTACACCTATGGGTTTTATCCCTTCAAGTGCTTTTATAGGAACCTAGACTACATTAGAATCATAAGGATTCTAACTCTACCTCCATAGTTTTTTGCCAAAGATGTGCATCCACATCACTCACTCTTTTATCTTAATCTGTGGGATTGATCTCATGTTCCATTAGAATGGCCTCAAAAGGCTTTCCTAAATACATGAATTGGTCTGGTTGTTTAACAACTCTTCCACTATGACAAGGCATCGGTGTATGAGAAATGGGAATGATTGATACTGGATCCATAGTATGTTGTGTATAGTGGGACTATCTTCTAGTATTCTCCAATCTATATCATTGTTTGCCTTATTACATATCATATAGTCTTTATCAGAAATATGGTATTTGTAACAACAAACACCTTCTGGTAATCTTGACTATAAAGTAATAATCCCTAAATCCTCTCGGATATCTTATAAAGTGATACACCTCTTTAAAAAAAAGGTATCATACATCCTTTAAGATATATCCCTAAAGAATATGGGAAGTAATGGGAAACCAATCACCGATCTCACAATGTCTATCAAAGTTCAATATCTTATTTCCATTACTCCATTTTGTAATGGAGTCCTTGGTGCACACAATTAGGATATCATCTCATGCTCTGTATGGAAATGATCAAACCTACTAGACACATTACCTCGATCTAATCGAAGTGTCTTGATATGTTTACCCAATAGGTTATCTGATTTCACCTTAAATTCAATGAATTTATCAAAGACATCAGATTTTCTATCTATATATCCAAACCTATAGCATTTATTAATAAAATAATCAAATACCCATACTTTTCATATATAAACACAAAAAGGTTCATACACATGAGTATGCACTAACTTCAAACATTCCTTGGTTTTATGCCCTTTAAAAATAAAGGTGCCTCTTCGTCATTTTACCATCTATATAGGAATTGTAGACTAAAAGATCTTTTGGAATAAGAAGGTCCAGACTTAATTAGTCTTTGGATCCAATTTAGATTAATATGACTTAGGCATTAGAAGCTAAATGTTTGATTGGTGCTAGGTTCTTTCTTTTAGTGAGATCTGACCATTCTCATTCCTTGGCAAAGTGATAATGGAGTCTCACATAAAAAGGTAATACGTCTCACTAACTTGCACAACTAACCTTGTAACTGATGTTAAGGTAAGTATAATCCCATCATGTGACCTTCTCACTTATTGAAAACCCTGTAAAGAACTACAAATAGTGAGGTTGGAATCTATCCACCACAATTAGTGAAATCCACCATTATTTATTTAACAATGAGAATATGATGTTGTAGACCCCCATTCAGGGTCTGCTTTGCTGCAACCAAGTTTGACAGGTGTCGCCACCTTAGGTGGCCATGTGTCACTCTGAGATGGGCTGTGGTGGAATCAAAGTAGTAGTTTTGAGAACCACTAGGGGAGGGACACTTGGAGGGAGGTTCTAGAAGGAGGAGCGTATTTGTTTTTTTTTTTTGTGAGGATGTTGCCAGCTGCATGTGAGAGTGAGTGGAGGCTGGCAGCTGCAGGGGTTGTCGTCTGGCCGTTGGGAGATATTTTTTAGCTGGCGGCTACAGGGTAGTGGAGGTGGTGGCTGTTGCTGCAGGTAGGTTGTTTTAGAAAGGTGGCAGAAATCTTTAGGAGGGGGGGAGCTTTTGTTTGGTTATTTTTGGTGAGGAAGTTAGGGGCAGACCAGAGAAGGAGAGGGACATTAGAGCTTTAGGAGGAGCGGGACTAGTTTTTTGGCTGGAAGGGATTTTATTTTTATTTTTCTTTAGTTGGGGAGAGGAGAGACGTTTTGAGGGTGAGATTCTCAAAGACTGATTTTTCCGGGAAGAGGATATTTTCGAGCAAAGAGAGAGGTGTCTTCATGGCTGGTTTTATTTGGTGAGATATTTTCAAAGAGTGGGAGATAATGTTTTGTTGCTGTTTGAGAAAGATTTCTTGGGGTGAAAGAACCTTTTGCTTGAGGAACCTTTTGAGGGAGAAATTCATGGAATGGACTGGAATTTAACCACCTTCACTTGAGGAAACCAGGTACGTACTCTGCAATCCTCTCATTCCTCATTATTCTTTGTTTTCCTCAGTTTGTCATTGATTGTTTTTAGCATTATGTTGATTGTGAGAAAGTATAGAGAATCACATGTTTTCTTTTTAGTGATCTCTAAATTGCTTTTATAGTGCTCTAATGTGTTCATTCTTCATTTGGTTCTGTTGGGAACTAGCTTGATTTCGTTCTTCCTCGATGTTTGCAGTCGCGTTACCCACTCATATTTGAATTATACCTCTTGTCTAACCCACTCATTTTCTTTCAAGCTCACTGATCGTCCATGAGATGAAGCTTGGACTAAGTTTTTTTAATTAAATTTGTTTTAGTTTTTCCTTTGTTTTCCCCTCCCTTTTATTTTTCTCCTGCTTCTGGCTTGCAATGGTGGATGGACTTCTCTTCTTCTCGAGAAGATTTTATGATGTTATGAGGTATTGTTGCGTTTGACATCGAATGGTTGGGTTTGTTCCCACTTGAATCAGCTTCCGGGTTCTTTGAGATATCGGATATTGAGGGTGCTGAAGTTAAAATGCCAAGTGATGAGTTTGAGAGAATTTCAGGAAATGAAGAAAGCACAGTCATGTTACCAAAGGTTTCTCTTGGTACTGTAGAAGAACAAGATGCTTTTGGTGGGATACATGAAGGACGTAACTCTCAATTTACTGCTGGTTCTTCCTCAAGTGAGTATTTATGGTTCTGGTTGGAAGGGTTAGGACGCAAGAAAGGCATCCAAAAATTGGCAGGAAATATCATTTAGGTTTATTCAGGCTTTGATGCAGAAATTGATCATAGAGGAAGGTAGAACGCAGATGAAGGTTCAACATGAGATACAGCAACACAGTCCCACTTGCAATCCCAGGCCCATATGCGTAATTACAATTTATATGACCACCTAAGCTCTAATCTGGTTTGCCTCTGCAGGACTATACAAATTTGGCTTTGCATTGTGCTCAATAAAGATAAAGGAAGAAGAGAAGAGAATCTCAACCACATGCATAACCATGCCCCGTCTTCATACCCATTCTTTTCCTCACCACCCCACCTTCATTATTTCATACCCATACATACCATCAATTCCAAAACCACTGTCTGTATACCCACCATACCTATCTTCAACTTCCGTCATCATACCTCCATATCCCATTTCATTCCCCACTTGCTCAATCTACCATCCACGTGCATGGGAACCATGCAAACCTGTGGCCATCTTTCAAGGATCACTCCAACCTTATACACCCATTTTGAGACCGAAATATTCTCTTGTTTGATGATGGAGTTCTACCCAGGAGGTGATTTACACACACTTAGGCTGAGGCAACCGGGGAAGCATTTTTCTGAGCAAGTTGTAAAGTTCTATGTAGTAGAGGTTCTTCTTGCTTTTAAACGCCTTCATATGCTCGGGATTGTTTATCGTGACCTGGAACCGGAGACTGTCTTTGTGAGGGAAGATGGGCACATTATGCTTTTTGATTTTGACCTCTCTCTCCGGCACGTTGTCAGCCCGACACTGGTCAAGTCCCCTTCTTTTGGCACCAAATCCTTACGAAAGGATCCAGTATATGGTGTCCAACCTACATGCATTGAACCTTCTTAGATTCAATCATCCTATATGGCCCCAGAAGCATGCTTTTCCCCTCGCCTATTTTCAAGTAAATCCAAAAAGGTCTGGAAACCCAAGAATGAAATTGGAAACTAAGTGAGACCATTGCCAGAGCTCATTGTAGAGCCAACTGGGGTTCTCCCGATGTCATTTGTGAAGGCGCACAAGTATATATGCACCTGAAATCATCAAAGGTGGAGGTCATGGCAGTGCAGTGGAATGGTGATCCTTGTGTTTCTCAACGACATCCATGGAGTGGAGCAAATTGTTTATTTGACAGTAGCAGTTGCAAATGGGTCATTGATGGACTTGGTTTTGACTACCAGGGCTTGAGGGGTTTCTTAACGAATGATATATCCCAATCGCGCCATCTACATGCAACACGACAGAGTGATTTCTTCTGTGGATGGGAGCTATTCGTGTCCTCTTGTGTTTGAGAAACTGCCAGACGTAAACCAAGAAAGGTCCCAGTGGATAGATTATGAAGTTCGAGAGACTATCAACGTGATTTATCATGTATAAACTGGATTCTTACCTAGGTATCCTTGTTTCCGAACATCGCAAACTGCGGGAATTAACTTTGTACTGGATTCCCTATACATGTGGGGCAGCGGGCTCATCAGTTTGCTCAGTGTGGCTCCTATGTCATGGTAGTTTGATGGGAAGTAATGACATAAAAAAATCGGGTTCGTGAAGCTAAGGACTCAACCATTACCTTCTGGAATATTCAAGTCTAATAGATGTAGTATGCAGGGCAGTTCCCAATCATGTAACTATGGTGAGTGCTTTTTATCAGTTTGTGTTGACTTTGGGGCGCCCGAAATGGGTATTTGGATACATGAATCCATAAGGATAAGTGAGGAGTGATACAAAAACAAACTGCAGCTATGTTTCCATTAGCCCTTATTCACTCTCCCATTGTCAAACACGTCAGATGGTTCAGGACATGGGAGTCTTACCTTGCGCTCAGTGGGAAGCATGTGTTTTATTGCTTTTGATCATTGGGAATGACGTCGTTGAAGATGAAATTAGAATTTGCAACTCTGATGTAATTCACGTCTTCAGCCTTGTGTACAATTTGATTCATAATGGAGATTATGTGTAGCTATGATAAGCTTATGATCTCCCTTGAAAATGCTATTGAGGTGGATTTTGGACGTCGTGTATGAGTTGACAAATATTTGCCCTATGCCATTGTGATCGATGTTGATGCTCTTGCTGACTCCGAAGGCAATGTGATGATTGGTAGTATGATGAAGCACAGGTGTAGAAGAACAAGACTTCCACGTGGTACTGTTGGCTGCAGTTTCAGCCTGAAACAGAGAAAGGCTATAGAAAGAAAAAATGGAAGAGTAACACTTGAGAATAGAGCTGGGAACAGAGGAGTTATGACAGTCCACACAAAAAACAGAGGACCCTTTTTCTTTCACTTTGTATTCTCGGTTCTTCTATTTTTTGTTGTACAGTCACCAGAATTTAAACCAGATGCAAAGAGATTTAACCTGAGTAAATCTCTCCACGTGGAAGCATGACAACCACTCAAAACAAAAACAAAAAAGTTGTTTTTACATATATAACCTAACACAGCATAGGCACATTATGTTACATTCTCCCCCCTAATGTGATGTTCCTCTACACCCAAAAGCTTTCGGAAGTGAACAAGCTTCTCCAAAGGCAACGCTTTAGTGAAGATATCAGCAACCTGCTCCTCTGATTTACAGTACATCAATTGAACCTCACCATCTGAAATAGCTTCTTTAATAAAATGATACTTCACTGCAATATGCCTAGTCCTACTATGAAAAACATAGTTTTTTGCAATGGCTATAGCAGATTTGTTGTCACAAAGTAGATATGTTGCTTTATTTTGCTTCTCCTTGATGTCTTCTAAAATTCTTCTCAACCATATGGCTTGAGAAGTTGCCAGTGAAGCTGAAATATACTCTGCTTCAGCAGATGATTGAGCCACTGAGCCTTGCATTTTTGAGACCCAAGATATAGCACCTGAACCAAGGGAGAATGCATAGCCTGATGTGCTTTTCATGTCATCAATACAGCCACCCCAATCACTATCACAATGGCCAATTAGCTTCACTTCAATGTTCCTGAAATATTTTATTCCAAGTTCAACCGTGCCTTGCAAATATCTCAAGACTCTTTTTGCTGCTCCAAGATGTAAATGACTAGGATAATGCATGAATCTTGACAGCAAGCTTGCTGCAAACATGATGTCAGGTCTAGTTGCAGTGAGATACAACAGATTTCCAACAAGACTTCTAAAGTGAGTTTCATCAACCATCTTCCCTTCATCTTCTTTCCTCAACTTTTCATTCACAACTAAAGGAGTAGATACAGGATTACAACCAGCCATGTCAAACTTTTTGAGGATATGTTCAACATACCTCTTTTGACAAATAAACACACCTTCTTCTTCTTGATAGACTTCAATTCCCAAAAAATAATGCAACAATCCCATATCACTCATTTCATATTTTTTCATCATTTCATTTCTAAATTTTTCAACCATCTTCTCATCATTTCCAGTAAAAATCAAATCATCAACATAAAGAGCAACAATAAGGATTTGGGAATTATCTTTGCTCTTCACATAGAGGGTAGGCTCACTTTTGCTTCTAATGAAACCATTTTCAATGAAGTAGTTGTCAATTTGAGTGTACTAGGCACGGGGAGCTTGTTTCAAACCATATAAGGCTTTCTTTAACTTGTAAACTTTGTTTTCTTCTCCATCAACAACAAAGCCTTGAGGTTGTTCAACATAGATCTCTTCTTCCAGCTTTCCATTCAAAAATGCAGATTTTATGTCAAGTTGGTACAACAACCAACCTTTTTGAGTAGCCACTGCAATAATAGTTCTAATAGTATCAAGGCGAGCAACTGGAGCAAAGGTCTCATGGAAATCAACACTCGGCTGTTGTGAATAGCCTTTTGCAACCAATCTAGCTTTAAGCCTTTGAATTCTACCATCAGAATGGTATTTCACCCTAAAAATCCATTTCACCCCAATGATTTCTTTGTCTTTTGGCTTTTCAACCAGCTGCCATGTTTCATTTTTCTCAATGACATCAATTTCTTTTTCCATTGCTTTCCTCCAATCTTCATCTTTTATTGCCTCTTCGAAACTTTGAGGTTCAACAATGCACAAATTGCATCTCTCATAAACATCAGTCAAACTTCTCATTTTTCTTGGAGTTGAGGATGGTGATGACGAGCTTGAAGTTGGAGACTCGATTGAGGGAGATAATGGAACTGATCTTGGGGATTCTTGAGGTGATGAAGTTGAAGTGCTGCCATTTCTAGTTTCAACTGGTGCTTTTGTTTGAAGTTCATCAACAAGAATTGTTTTCTTCAGAATTTTACCTTCTTCCCAATTCCAAGCAGCTTTTTCATCAAAAATAACATCTCTACTTATGATCAGCTTGTTGGTTTTCAAATTATACAGCCTATAACCCTTTGACTGTGAACTATAACCCATGAAGATGCACTTTTCACTTGTTTCATCCAGCTTGCTCCTTCTTTCCTTTGGAACTTGTGAATAACATAAGCACCCAAACACTTTGAAGTGTCTAACAGATGGTTTTCTTCCACTCCATGCTTCAATCGGAGTTTTGTTCAATAATGCTTTTGTTGGGCATCTATTCAAAAGATACACAGCAGTGTTAACTGCTTCAGCCCAAAAAATTTTAGGCAAACCCTTCTCATATAACATAGCTTTGGCCATTTCCATAACCGTTTGATTCTTCCTTTCAACTACTCCATTTTGTTGAGGAGTATATGCAACAGTAAGCTATCTCTCAACCCCTTCATCTTCACAAAAATTACCAAATTGGCTTGAAGTATATTCCATTCCTCTGTCACTTCTCAAGGTCTTTATGTAGCAACCACTTTGCTTTTCAACAAAACTCTTGAATTTTTTAAAGATAGAGAACACTTCTGATTTTTGCTTCATGAAGAACACCCAAGTCATTCTTGTAAAATCATCAATAAACAATACAAAGTACTTGTTGTTGCCTTGAGAAGGTGTAGACATGGGTCCACATATATCAGTGTGAACTAACTCCAATACTTTTTTTGCTCTCCAAGCGACTCCCTTTGGAAATGATTGTCTATGATGCTTCCCAAGAGCACAACCGTCACATACTTCATTCTTTTCTTCAATGGTGTTTGGCAATCCTTGTACCATCTTCCTTTGACAAAGCATCTTCAAGCTATTGAAGTTCAAATGCCCAAATCTTCTATGCCACAACCAAGCTTCTTCAACATCTTCCATTCTCAAAGCCACATTTTCAGCATATTTGAAGACAATTGGAAAGCTTCTATTTTTCTCTATCTTTATCTTCTTCACTAAATTTCTTCTCTGCTCCTTATCATAAATGGTGCACTCATTATTTTCAAAGTGAAGTTTATACCCATGCTCTACTAGCTGTCCCACACTCAACAAATTTTGCTCCAAGGCTGGTACAAGAAGAACATCTCTAATGTACTTGGTTCCCACTTTAGTTTGGATGCCAATTGTGCCTTTCCCTTTAACATTCACTAAATCACCATTACCCATTTTGACTTGTGAGTTGATGGTTGTATCCATGTCAAGGAAAATATTTTTGTTACCAGTCATGTGGTTTGTGCAGCCACTGTCAAGGAACCACACATTATTCTTTTGCTCAGCAGCACTTTGACAAGCATAAAACATGTTTTCATCAACCTCTTTCTCCTCAACACAACTTGCTTGTTGATTGTTCTTAAATCTGCAATCTTTTTGAACATGCCCAAATTTTTTACAATTGAAGCATTGAGGCTTCCCTTTGAACCAACAATCTTTTTCAACATGACTACTTCTTTTACAAATATTACACTTTGAGAATGATGAGCCTTCTTCATTAGTGAACTTTCTTCCATAGTTGAATCTTCCTCTACCTCTTCCATCTCTTCCTCTTGCTCTTCCTTGTCCAGTTCTGCCACCTCTAGATGAATCACTTCTATTTTCATTGCTTATAGGTTTCCTTTCAACATTTCTGGAGTTAAGGCTTATTTTTTATTGAAATGCACTTTCTACTGATTTTTCAGAATGCCTCAACAATCTCTGTTCATAAGTTTTTAAAGACCCAAATAGCTCTTGAACACTGAGTAGTGAGAGATCTTTTGTTTCTTCAATCACAGCCACAATTGGGTCAAATTTGTTAGGTAGACTGATCAACAGTTTCTCAACAATTCTTTTATCACTAATTTCTTCACCATATGACTTCATTTGATTTACTAACTCCATAAATTTGGAAGAAAACTCATTTAGAGTTTCATTCTCCTTCATTTTCATATTTTCCAGCTCTCTTCTTAAAGCTTGAAGCTTTACTGACCGGGTTCTTTTATCTCCTTGGAACTCCTGTTGAAGGATGTCCCATGCTTCTTTAGCTTTTGAAGCTCTCATAATTCTTGGAAAGATGTTATTACCAACACCTTGTTGAATAAATAAGAGAGCTTTTGCATCCATTTTTTTCAATTCTTTCAACTGATCTTTTTCAACCGGAGTTAGTGTAATCACTTTGTCAGGTTCATCATAACCATTTTCAACCAAATCCCAAACATCTTGAGACATAAATAAAGTTTTCATTTTTACGCACCAAAAGTCATAATTTTCTCCTTCAAATAATGGAATAGAAGAAGGTTGAGAACTCATACTTGTAACACTTGTGCTGGCCATTGATCTACCCTTCAAGTCCTTGGTCCATCTGCTTCAAGATTGAGGGTTTCTAGCTACAGAATCTGATTGCACAGCAACATCACCAATTCAGCTGCATTGTAGGTTCGGATTTTGGTCTTCAGATTAAAAGAAACCCTAGTATCCTCTCTTTCCAAAACAGAGGAAATTTCTTAAAATTCCATACACAAGAGGCATGTTTTAAGAGATAAAAGGGCTTGAAAAGAAGAAGTGGATTAGATCAGATTGGAAACAGCAAGGTGGATCGAAGATTAGATTGAGAGGTGGATTCGTGAAATGGGTTGCTCTGATACCAATTATGTTGGCTGCAGTTTTAGCCTGAAACAGAGAAAGGCTATAGAAAGAAAAAATGGAAGAGTAACACTTGAGAATAGAGCTGGGAACAGAGGAGTTATGACAGTCCAGACAAAAAACAGAGGACCCTTTTTCTTTCACTTTGTATTCTCGGTTCTTCTATTTTTTGTTGTACAGTCACCAGAATTTAAACCAGATGCAAAGAGATTTAACCTGAGTAAATCTCTCCACGTGGAAGCATGACAACCATTCAAAACAAAAACAAAAAAGTTGTTTTTACATATATAACCTAACACAGCATAGGCACATTATGTTACAGGTACAGACAACTTTAGTGTTGATGTTTGAACTCCCATAGACGAGTGAAGGCTGTTTCAATGCATAGTTTTCAACTGGAGCCATTGCTCCTGCTTCAGTTACAACTGTACCCAATTTAGAAGGTGCAAGTGGTACTGCAAGCCATTCAATTCAAGAATCTGCTTAAGGAAAACTTGTCAATGCACTCTTCTTGCCACTCTCTTTAGTCTTTGTTCATCTGAAACTGCCCGGGGTTTGGCAGCACTAGCTTGGCAGCGTTTGGAGAGGTGGATGCTTGTCTCGTCATCAAATCTGGGACAATTACAAATACCAGTGATGAGGAAAGAGGAACTGGAATACTATAGAGTTGAGAATTTTTGCTGTCCAAGTGGGGATTGGGATTACATCTGAAATGACCCGAGTGTCTGAAGATTTGAAGTCTAATGCTAGGGAAACAACAATGCCATTTGAAGGTGAAGAGAATTTAATCACTCATGATGCTGCGAAGCGCAGGCCTGGGCTGCGAGATAATGGGTGCTGAAAGCTCCTATATACAGCCGGATAGAGATGAATGGTACTACTCATACAGTCCTCTTGGGAGATATATCACGCTCGGGGCTTCATTCTCATTTGGTCGATTCATATCCAGCCTTAGCACTTACATTCCGAGCCCACTTTTATGATTTTAGTTTGCATGATCACCCTTGCATGGTCTTTAGGCCACATGCCATCTTCTTTCACCTCTGATTTCAAAATAATTCCCCTGATTTTTGCTTCATAAATAATGTGTTAAATTCTGGTTTTTAAATAATTTCAAACTCTCCCATCTTTCATCCTTAGAACTTTTAGGTCTCCAAAACCCTTCCATTTTTAATAAAATTTTGCTGCCATTTTTCCCTCTGATAAGCAATTTTCACAAACTTCTCTGATTTTTTAAAATGTTTTAACACAAGCAAGAGTTCAATTTTGTAATTCCAAATGATGGAGTTTATAGAGTTGATTCATGCAAAAACAAATTAGGCTTTGGTGGGGGCCCAACATCAAATAAATTTTCTTTAAAATAAAATAAAATTGAGTGAAATGACACATGTGCTATTGATGATTTTGTATTCAGTTTAGTGACATGTATGCTATATCTTGTGATCATTGTTTTGTACTAATCTCATTTTCATGATAGCGCGTTGTTGTTTGCTGCTAAGGTACGCATTTTCTCTCACTTTGTCCATCTCTCATGCATGCTTTGATTCTCGGTGTGTAATCATGTTGATATTCATTGATTTTCTCATTGATTTCCATGTCAACTTCATCTCATTAGTAGAGACCCGACTTTAGGGACTTAGAGGGGTGCTACAGTCTTTACCATACCTTCCCGATACGTAACCTGACCCCCGAACCAGATCCGGTTTTTCACAGACCGCCTTTTCCAAAATAAGGAGTCGCACTTAGGGTTTTCTTTCTTATTTTGTTTACCCTTTAAAAATAAAACAAAAATAAGTGGCGACTCCAAGTCAATTTTTCTTAATCAATAAAAATCAATTTTTCAAATAAAAATCGAGCTCGCCATCGAGTGGGAAACGCATTGAGCCGAAATGCGGGGTCCACAGATGTGTATTTACCTATCCTTAGGCACTCTAAGCATTCATTTTCTAGTGTCCTAAAAGGTCACAAAGGAATCAATGCCCATGAGTTTGTTCTCTCATTCTTTTTCTCGAGCTTCCCTTATTTGGTGTTGTTGTTCTTTTTCTTGGTAGAAAAGCCTGAAGAACCTTGACTTCCATATGTTCACCCTTTTACTCTTTGAGAATCTTCTTACCCATCCCAAATGAATCTGGTAAGATCTCTAAGATAACTTGAATCTTGGTGTTCATAATAGTCTTAAGAGCAACTTGTCTAGTTGACTTGCCTTTATCACCAAATAACCCTTACAATTTTAAAGAAAATATCATAGACTATGACAATAAACATGTGTTGTTTTTGCAACACATTATCTAAAGACCCAAGTATGAGAGACTTAGCCTTTTGATATGTCTTATGCCACATTTGATATGCTTCTCTTACTTTATGATAGGTTTGTTTAAAGAAAATAACAAACTCTACCAAAACAACTTCTATGCAATTAATACTATATCCATATTATTTTTAGTATATAATTAGGTTTAATTTAAACAAAAGATAATAGGTGAGAGGTTAAAGACATGATATCTGTAATAAATATAATAATTTCATGCATCAATAAAAAGAAACTGAGCATTCAGGGCAAGTTGGTAGTTAATCTAACAAAAATGTAGTGCTCTCAAACTACATATATCCATGCAAGGTATCCTAGTATCATAAGAATCAAACCTACTTTAGTCAAGTCATGACTCTTATTACTAGGTAGAGACCCTCTCTAATTAATCAACCCAAAGGTTATCCTAAGGCATTGATCAACATACCTTTATGTTTAGCCCTTGGCCCATGCAAGTAGGACCACTTTAGGTGATTCTACCACTTCATGTCTAAGTTAAGTGTGTAACTAAGATCCTTGACATCAACGTTACCAAGTGAAGAGTTCCATCTTTAGGTTTGGCCACTCCCAGTACAAACATATATAGTCTTGTCCATAAAGGATAATTCATATCCCTTGATTCCTTGGGTCACCCCATCTTTAGGATGGTGATGGGCCTAAAATCAAGATGGACTCGATCTTGGAGGCTATGGGCTTGCCTATGGCCCACTCCCACTTAATACTTTGGAAGAGAGACTTTAAGATAATTTTGGTAACTATCTTAAAATAAATTATCTATCATGAGAATTTCCAAAACTTTTATTTATTACTTGAATTGGGACCTATGCCAAATAAGGATATCTTTTCTTGAACTTTCCTTTGCAAACTAAACGGTTTCCTCCTTCTCTTAGAAGGAAAGAGCCTGGAGAACCAATTTAGGTGTCATTCTCCTTCTCTCTAAAGGGGAGAGCCTAGAGAATCACCTAACTCAAATAAAGGAAAGTCCCAAAAGGAATTTGAAATTCCAAATGGCAACAACCAATTCCTTAAATAAATAATAATGGAAATAAAACTCATTAAAATTTATTCCTTTAAGAAAACCTAGAATTACCATTTTAATTTATTTTATTTGAAACAATATCTTGATAAGCCATCTTAATCATGAATTATCTATCATATATTTTTCCAAAAATAATTTATTTTTTTAAATTACAATCTTGTGTTAAATAGGAAAAATTTTATTTCATAAAGACTTGGAAAAATAAAACTTCTTCCTCAAAATAAGAAGATTCTTAGAGATCTAAAATCTAAAAAAAGAAATATTTAAAAAAAAAATCTCTAAGAGTTTAACTTTGAAAAGGATGTAGGTTCTTTATTTCTTTCCAACTTGTCTTTACCTAAAATAAAAATTTATTAATTCTTAGCACATTCCAATTTAATAAATTATCTAAAAAAAATTGAAAATTCATTAACTTAGGAATACCAAAACATATTTTATGCCAAAAATAAAAAAACATAAAAGACATGGAAGGAAATTAAATAACTAATTCTCATGGTCTTAGGGATCCTCTTGCAAATTTGGTAACTAAAACTTGTATAAAATCCACACCCAAGCCGCCCATGGGACACCCAAGCCCATTTCCATAGTGTAATATTGCCACAATCATCCCCATCCCCATAATCATAGAGATGATTATTTGTATGATATGGAAATCATGTATTCAAGATACAACTTTACCATAGATTTTAATTAAACACAGATTTCAACCCCATAATCAGTTTTTGTAGTTTGCTCTACTTTATGATAGTTGAGGAATCAATCCTGCATCAAGTTTAATAGTGTCTCCACTAGGGATGGATGGTCTATGAGCAGAGATTCTAAAGAAAGTGATCAAGTTAAATCAGACACACTTGCAATGCAGTTGAGTAATTTTATAGTTTTACAGTTACAACAACTAGAATCACCAAGAATTTTCAAGTAGTTGGAGAAATTAAGATACAAGTAAGACACAGTGATGGGTGGAGCAAGCTAGTGGTGATCAGTTAGTTGTTCAGGGGACCTGCTGCTGCTGGCTTGATGCTCATCCTCAGCTTTCTATACTATCTCCAAGTAACTGAGGTACGGGAAGTTTCGCCGCCAGGGTTTGTTTTCATCGAAAGCAAGTAGATATTTCAAACGCAAAATCTGAACTTCCCACTTCTTACCAGTAGGACTCTCCTTGAAACTAACAAGCTTTCCTCCCCTAATGTACAGCTTCCTTAAACTCTGAAGCCCACCAGGGTCTAACCAAGCTGGGTCGGTTTCAGGGATACACCAAAGATCCAGTTTCTCTAAGTTGGGAGGAAATCGGAAAGGAGGCTCACTCGTAGCAGATTGCTTTCTTGATTGTTCTTTTGGATCCTGTGCTCCTCTTTCTCCCCATGTTACCGATAGAATGCGAAGATTTGAAAACTTACTCAAGTTCCTAAGCTCTCCCATATAATCTTTGTTTCTGATATATATACTCAGCTTTCTAAGTTTCGTCAATTCAGCAAGGTTTTCAAGCTTGCAAGGGCCTCTTTTTGAAGTTCCTACCACAAAACCCTTTAGCACTTGGAGCGAAGTCAGCTTCTCCAGGCCCTTGGGCATGCTCTCTAGCAAGTGGCACTCTGATATATCTAGATGCGTGAGCTTCTTCAAAGATGAAATGTCAGATGGTAGTTTCTCCAGATTGTGGCATGCCCTGAGATCCAGTATTTCAAGATTAATGAGCTTGCGGACGGAGGAAGGTATTTCAGTGATTCTTGAAATTCCTCGCAGGCTGAGATACTTCAAGTGCTTCTTGCTCCCCAGAGCTTTCAAGAAGTCTTCATTTTCGACTTCTATATGGTGCTCGGCTGAATCCTGCCACCTCCCAAGCTGAAGAACCTCAATTTTGTTCTCCTCTGAAAACCCTCTAATATTGCTGATATTGACATATTGCTCATTCACATTGAACAAAGTCAATAAACGATGCTCCGTGGATGCAGCCCTACTGGAACTGTTTTGGTGCTGCTGTGTGTCATCCTGTCTAGAAGCCTCCCCATTTGGAGGGGTTTGCTTATTCAAGCGTTGCTTTACCAAACACATGCGGCGAGAGCTGGTGCCGTGATTAGCAAGTAATCCTGTGTCATCATCAAAATCAAAGAACTGAGCCCTTTTTGCAACCGAGATCAGCATAAGGCGATTCCAAGAGTGCATTGTACAGCTATCCACAACAGGATTCTTAAATGGCTTGTATTTTGCAATTAGAAGGCCCTTCTTGATCAGCTCCCCAAAGATGCGTTCTCCATCTTCCGTCTCGGTGATCAAACCCTCCCCAAGCCACCAATAAATCAAGGGCCTCTTTTTGATGACCGATTTGGGCGGAAATACGGAGAAACATAGCAGGCACAGCTTGATGTTACGACCAGGAATGGGATGATCCTTATCAACAATGTCCATAATGTTGTCATAGCTCAACTGAAAACGAGAAAGTACTGAATCTTTAAGTATGCGATGCTCCACCTTTAATTCAAACCATTTTCCTGAAATCGCCATTTCCTGAGCCTCTGACTCATTATTTTTGGGCGATTCCTCGCTCTTCTTTAATTCCAAACGTTCGAATTCAGAAACGTGGGCTGTTATCCTATTGAATTTGCCTGAAAGAGGGTGCTCCTTGGGAGGATGTGCGGGATCTCCTCGGCTGCCATCACTGCCGTATTTAGAGTTGGCGATCTCTTCTTCAAGAGCAGTGAAATTCTCCAGGAGATTGTCTTCCTTTCTCTTGAGGTCACGGAACAGATCTTGTCTGTTCTCAAAGTACTCTCTGATTTGTTTCAACAACGCATGATCTTGGGTGTTGGACTCTGGCACTGGAGGATCTCGAGTGTTGGGGCCTTTGATCCCTTCCTCAGAAAGAAGACCAAGCAGAATTGGCACAGCATCCTCAAGTTTTCTTCGGATCGGCATCGTTGAAATTGGAAGAAGAAGAAGAAGAAGAAGAAGAGCGGAAATGGTAAAGTCTCAAGGCTGAGGGATGGGATAGGAAATTAACATAGAGGGAGAGAAACTCAGAAAAGGGTTGAGTAAAGAATCTGAGGACGACTTTTGACTTGGAAAGTTCGACCTACCAGTCGTTCTTTATCTTTTGGGTGGGCCATGGAATACTATCCACCATTCTAATATTTGATTTATTGCTTATGGTACTTCATTTGGGGATTAATTTCCGAAAAATAAATAAATAAAACAAAAGTATATTTTCATACACTTATATAAAAATAATAATAAAATAAAATATTTTTAAAAATAATTTAAAATTTTATGCCCTTAGCGATAAAGATCATACCTAAAATAATAAAAAACAATATATATATCATTAAAAGATATTACCCAAATAATCAAAGATAATACTTTTAATTAAAAAATATCCGCTAATTATTCTTAAATAGTTAGTTGAAAATTTTATTTTATAAATTAGGTTTCGGTTTCTATTTTATGGTTTTTTTATAGGAGTATATGTAAACATACTTTTCCCTTTTATTGGTTAAATACAGCATGGGACATGGCCAGTCCAACTACCAAAAATGGACCATTCTATTATTGAGCCAGTGTAGAACCGAACCAGCGATTGGGTCGAACCGGATAAAACCGGACAGTTCACTCTGAACCACTCAATCCAAAACCATTGCAAGATTTCTTCACATGTGAAGCCCATCAAACCCATCTGCTACCAAGCCTAGTACATGTGTAAGCTTTGTAAGCCCAAGGTTGTTGCAAGACGCTTATTCGAGACATATAATTAATATTTATATTCACATTTATTTTATCTTATAAAACCTTTAAATAAATGTTAGTATTTACACTCACATTTATTTTTATAATAATTATATAATGACAATTATAAAAATGATATACATTAATTAATATAATAATTTTCAAATAATAAAATACAAAATTTGAAAATAAAATTAAATATTATAATTTTCTTTTTATTTTGAACATATCTTCATACTTATAATATATTTAATAAAATTTAAATATTAATATATTTATATTTATTATTTAATTTGGTATATCAAATATAAAAATAAAATATTATTAAATTTTTTAATGTTTATAATTATTTTTAATTTTATATAATATATAAATTATATTTTTATGACAACATTAGTTCTATCTGGTTTAACCATTAGTCCAACTAATGAACTATGAACCGATAACTTTTCCGATTTAATGAATAGTCCGATATTGAAAATATTGGTCTCATAATTTATTTTATCTTATATTCAACCAAATATGAGATATGATAAATTATGAGATAAATTATTCATTCTTTTTTTATAATCCTTTCTATATAGGATATGTTATCATAAATTTATTTTTTTAATTAAATTTTTTTCATATAACTAATTTTGAAAAATAAAATTTTTTTATTAAAAAATTAAATTTGTGGTTAAAAAAGACTAACTAAAAAATATTTATAAAATATATTGTAAAATAATACTAATCTATGTATTATTTAATGTATAAATTATTTTTATATATTGAATAACATAAGGTAAAAAAAATATTTATAAAGTTTAAATATTGAAAAATAATATATATATATATATATATATATATATATATATATATATATATATATCGTTCATTTTTTTAATCATTTAATAAATTAAATATAAGTATAACTGTAGACCCCCATTTTGGGGTGTATTTTGGCAGGTGTTATTTTGCCAGGTGGAAGAACTTTAGAGAGCCATGTGTTGCCTCAAGATTGGCCATTAGGGAATCACTGTAGTGGGCTAAAGATGCAATGAGAGAATGACACGTGCATAGGGAATATTCTGAGGTGGTTTGAAAGAAATGGGAAGAGCTGCAGACGGTTCATGGTTCAAAGTCGCGGTATCGGTCATTGACTCGGAGGGTCCCGAGGCGTATCGGTCTCGGTGTATCGGTTTGGTATCGGACGATACGTAAAATAAGCTAATTAGAAAATTCAAAAAATTATAAAAATATTATGTAAATCATCAGAAAAATATATACAATTAAATAAACTCAAAAAATTAATAAAATAAAATTGTATTACATTTAACATTATTTAAATAGTTATAAAAGTATTTGTTCAAAGTTATTTATAATAATGTTAATAAAAATAAATATATCGGTCTCAAAATCAACTTGAAGTCAACTATAATCAATATGATCTTTAGAGGTAAGATCTATAGAGGGGGTGCATAAATAAATTTTTTTTTTTTATCAATTTAGACTAATACATCAACATAATTATTATTTTAAGTAATTACTTAAATTATTAACCTCCTCCCGAGGTAATATTAATACATTATTCTTATATGATTCTTTAAACAAATTTTAATTTAATTTTTTTATATATAATTAATTTTAATTATATTTGATTTTTTATATATATATATTTTTATAAAAAATCATGCATGAAAATTTTATTTTTCTTAATATATTTTTGAAGAAATCATTTTTTTTCCATAAGCTTAAAACACCAAATTTTTATTTATTTATTTATTTATACATAAATACATGGACCACAGGCTTTTATGAATTGAACTTGGGTTGGGCCTAATCTAGTGGGCTGAACCCGTAAAAATATGTCATGGTGTTGAGCCATATAGGATCAAAGACCAATCTTCTCCTATCTTCCCTCCACTGAAAGCAGAGAGTGCGATCTGCAGAGAGTGAAACCGCCATGGCCACCTCTCTCTTCTCCTATCTTGCCCTCCACCGTGGACGCTCACGACGTTGGTTCTGCCGGTGGTGCCGTCAAATCCTATTTTTTTCACTGCACAAAGCTCTTCTCTGCTCCCAAACTCGGAAGGAAGGTTGTTTAGCCGGCGTTCAGTCACCGTTGCGGCACCAACAGCGCACCAAAGATGAAAAATCTTCACTCCTGATTTCTCTAAAAATGTTGATTCTTGTGATGGGTTTCAGAATCTGTTGATTGTTCTTTTTTTTTTTTTTCCGAGTTGTATCTGGTATCGGACTCGTCGCGGTCGGCGTCGAGGCGGATACGACTCGGCCGAGTCGTACCAGACTCGGCCGATATTTTGAACCCTGAGACGGTTACGGGGGGAGTGTGTTATGTTGCCTGAAGAGAGTAGTTGTTGTTGGTTATAGAGGAGCATGTTCTATTGCTTGGGGAGCAAGGGAAAAAGAAAATTTGAGAGAGATGAGTGTTCTTTGAAGAAGAGTCGGGTCATAGCTTGGGGAAGAGGAGAGAGCTTTTACAAAGGAAACGGGGAACAAGGGAGGGAGATTCTCACACCTTATGTTCTCTATTTTTTACAATCATACCATGTTTCTTGCTGATATTTGGATGTTTGTTTTGACGCTTGAATGTATTAAGCCTATTTCCCATTTATGTTTACTTGGACTCTGTTTCGCTTGTATGCGTTGCATGTTAGTTATGCCATTGTTCATGTGTTAAGATCACTCAAACCTTCCCACCAGCTTTTAAAGCTCATTGACATTTATGGAATGGAGCTAGATTTGACAGTATTATATTTTTTTTTTGTACATGCTCTGTTTTTCTTCACTTTCTCCTTTGTTTCTAGTATTTTTGGAATGTTGGGTATCATGTTTAGGTTGGCTATCTGAGTTGGGGTGTTTATGGGAAAGCTCAGGTCGGTCCAATAGATTCAGCTGTGGAAGAAGTCAGTGATCGGAGCTCTATTGAAGCAATCTGCTACAACCCAGCGTTGCTCGATCTTTTGAAGAAATGCCTTTTGTTTTATCTAGCATCAGGGTCTTTAAGGAGATGGTTTCCAAATGTCAAATAAAATTTCAATTCTAGGCCACGATAGAATAAGTCATCTGAATGTGATAAAAGAGTCCTTCTGTGAAGCCAAATATGGGGGATGACTGTTCTTGGAATCATTTCTGAGTTAGGCATCAAGGAATGACACAAACTAAGGATATTAAGCCTTTTGTCTAATGGAACTGGAAGGGTCAAGGCTAGATTTGTTGGAGACGATGCTCTGAAGGTTGTGTTTCCTAAGAATTGCATGGAAGAAAATGTAGTACCTGCAGTGGTACATGTAGGACCTAAAGATCAAACAAACTTTCTGAATGAGGAATGTTTTAATCAAAATCAGGTCTGGTGGACGAAGGGGGATGCTGTGAAGGGCTTCCTTCATGTAAAACCTTTGAAGATCATAAATCAGAGAGATAATTTGGAATGAGTTTGGATCAAGTACACTTGGTAAGCATATTTTGATTGATGAAGAGGAAATATTTCTCAATGGGGTATCCAAAATTGGCAGGAAATATCATCTGGGTTTATCAAGCTCTGAAGCAGAAATTAACCATAGAAGAGGGTAGAATGCAAATGAGGGTTTAGCATGAGATACAACAATGCAGTCCCACTTTGGTATACCTCAAACCCACATGCATGCTTCCAATTTGCATGGCCACCCAAAATCCCTCCAAAGCTTCTATCAAATATCCATATTCTTACTTGTCCATGGTGTGCATCAGTGCTCTCCTTTTCTTCACGTCAGGAGGGGAGACTAAGGTTCTTAGCTCGATTCACTACGCCTAAATTTGATCTCAACTTCTAGAGACTTAAGTGAGATCATTCCAGACACCGTCATTTTCGATGATTTCAAGAGATTTTCACCAACAACTGCTACTATTAGCTCCTCACTTCTCTTAGGCATTTGCAACTTGCTCGATACAATTTTTAAGAGCGTAGTGGAGACTGCATTGGTAGATTTAGTGTGTTATGGATTGGAAAGCCCCAATGCTCGAATGTCCTGCTTCTTGAATAAGGCTTTGGTAAACATTGGTAGCAACCTTATGAAACTAGTTCCTGGTAGAGTGTCAATTGAAGTGGATGCTCATCTTGCTTATGACACACATGGAATGATCAGGAAGTTTTTGTCAAGTTGCAGCTACTCCTCAAGCTGGTGTTTCTGCTATTCAGATTTTTGTTGGTCATGTTCAGGATTGGGCCTGCAATCATTCTGGTGACCCTGAGATAGAAGCTGCTCTTAAAAGAAGGGAAGATCTTGGTTTGGCTTTGGTGACCAAGGCTTATAACTACATCCATAAACATGGAAACAAATCAAAGTTGATGGCAGCCGCGGTTTAGAACAAGCAGGAATTGTTCAGTCTTCCAGGGATTGATTATATCATTGCACTATTGAAGTTTATGTGAAGAAGAGCTTGTGAAGTGGGACCAGTTGGACTTTGCATCATCCATGGGCCCTGCAACTGTGGAGCTTCTGGCTATTGGACTTGAAAGGACGATATTAAATCCCATGGCTGCTATGTTTGGTGGTATTGTGGGGACAGGAGGTTGTGAAGGCATGCTTTGGAAAGTTTCATCCACTTTTTCAGTTCTTCTACTTCGTCTCAATGGAGTCACTTCCTACAGAGGCACCAGATTTCAATGATTTCAAACCATTGAATAGTCGTTATGATGCATAGATCTCGGTGTTTGGGTCTAAGCTATAGAAGAAACTAGAGGATGTTGTAGTGCTCATGGTGGGATCTGGTGCGCTAGGTTGTGAGTTCTTAAAATTGTAGCTCTGATGGGAGTTTCATATGGCAATCAAGGGAAGCTAACGATTACTCATGATGATGTGATTGAAAAAAGTAACCTTAGTAGGCAGTTCCTCTTCCGTAATTGGAACATTGGGCAGGCTTAATCCACTATTGTTGCTTCTATTGCTCAAACAATAAATCCTAGTCTCCACATTGAAGCTTTGCAAAATCGTGTGGGCTTTGAGACAGAGAATGTGTTTAATGATGCATTTTGGGAGAATTTGAGTGTCATTATCAATGCACTAGACAATGTCAATGCGAGGTTGTATGTTGATAAGAGGTGTTTGTATTTCTAGAAACCGCTGCTTGAGTCAGGAATTCTGGGTGCCAAGTGCAACACGCAGATGGTAAACCCTCACCTGATAGAAAATTATGGTGCCTTAAGAGACCCACCTGAGAAACAAGCTCCCATGTGCATGGTGCACTCTTTCTCACACAATATTGAGCCTTGCATGATGGGCTTTTGAGGGCAGTTGAGTGAGTTTTGGATACAGAATATGATGTTTAAAGGGAATTGGTGGAGAAGTATCCAAATTACACTTTGGCTTTTACTGGGCATCCCCTCGGATCAGGGGTGATTGCACTATTGACAATGGTGATGGTGCATAATAAGGATAAATTGGCAAATATTGACCTGAAGAGGATTAGGTGCTATGCAATTGCACCTGCAAGGTGCATGTCGTTAAATTTGGCAGTGAGATATGTAGATCTCATCAACTCTGTTGTGCTCCAGTATGACTTTCTACCCCGGACAGCCACCCCCTTGGAAGACATTTTTAAGTCACTATTCTATTTGCCATGCTTATTATGCCTAAAATGCATGAGAGATATATGCATCCTTGAAGAGAAGATGCTCAGAGATCCTAAGAGGTTGTATGCACCTAGTCGCCTCTATCATATTGTTGAGATAAAGCTTTTCAGGATGGGAAGATTTCCCCCGGTTATGAGGACAATTGTACCTGTAGATGGGAGGTTTGAGTATATTGTTCTTCATGGTAATGCCACTTCCGACCATGCTATCATTTGGATAGAGAGAGAAGCCCAAAGAGCTCCGAATTTAATACTAGGAAAAGATAAGATCATGGAGATCCCAGCAAAACAGAAAATGGAGAGGCATGAGACTTTAAAGAGAGAATACAGTGAGGAGTACAAGGCTGCATTGCAAATGGCTATTACATTAACTGTCCACCTTGCTTGCTCACTTTCTCAATATGGAACTTTCAGTGATCATGAGTAATGGGAGTATTCTAGCATATCAAGTAGAGAAAACAGGATGAAAGACCATACTCAAAAGAATAAGCCCTCGTTCTTGCCAGCATCACTCCACCTTGAGCCCACTATTACGTGTTTCCAATTTGCATGGCCATCTTTGGCATGCAACCCTAGTAGCCACGTGGCTTTCTTTCATTTATTCATTTTTTATTTTAAAAATAATTTCCCAAACCCCATTTTGCAAAATAATTTTCCCAATTCTAGTTTTTCAAATAAATTTAATTCTTCAAATTTACATCTTTAGAATTTTTAGGCTTACCAAAAATCTCATTTTCCAATAAAAGTTGCTGCCATTTTCTTCGACAAGCAATTTTTACATTTTCCTTAATTTTAAAATTTTTTTAAAAAATAAGCATGAATCAAATTCTATAATTCCAAGTAATGGAATTTATGGAATTAATTCATGCAAAAATAAATTGGGCTTTGGTAGGGGCCCAACATCAGTGATGTTTTTATTTTCATTGACTGATTGATTGTCGTGTTTGATTGATTTGCTTTGTGACACATGTGATTATCCTGTGTTCGTTTACTAACCTTTATTTTCCATGAAGCAATCAACTCATTGCTCAAGTACACTCTTTACCTCTCTTGTTCATTCAATTATTTTTAGATTGATGTTCTTTTGGTATCCATGTTTAATTAATCAATTGTCACACTTGCTTCCTTTTATTTAGTAGAGACCCATTTTAGGGGCTTATAGGGGTACTACGGTTTCTGTCGTACCTTCCCAATAAGTAACCTGACCCCAGATCCCACTCGGTTTTTCACAGACCATCTTTTCCAAATAAGGAGTCACACTTATGGTTTTCTTTCTTATTTTGTTTTCCTTTTAAAAATAAAACAAAAATAAGTGGCAACTCTAAGTTATTTTGTAAAAAAATAAATCATTTTCAAGTAAAAAACGAGTTCGCCATCAAGTGGAAGCGCATGAGCAGAAATACGAGGTTCACAAAAACATAACTATAGACCCCTCTTGGACCAAGGGATTTTTCTCATACCCGGAGAGGTTGGCTAGACATTTCATTTGGAGCGGGGGATGGCTTCCAGGTGGGTTGCATGGGAGATGTGGCGAAGGATGTGACCACCTTGCCATGGTGGTGGTTGAAGCAATGGAGCTGGTGGTGACGTCTTCGCTGAACCAAGGCAGGAGAATTGGTAAAAGCCTGAGAAAGAAGGAAAACGTGAGGAGCTGTAGAGGGTATGGAGGGATTTAGAGCAAAGAAAACATAGGAGATATCTAGGTGAAGGAGGGAGAAAAAAAAAGAGGGAGCTGAAACAAAGGGAAGTTTTTGAGACAATGTGAAAATAGGGAGTTAATTTCAAAACAGCCGGGAAGATAGTTGTGGGTTGGCTGATTCTGTGGAGCAAGATTTTGAGGGCGAAAACAGAGCATGTGGGAGAGAACTGAGAAAAAGAGTTTGAAACCACGGGGGAGTTGTAAGCAAGAGAAGCTATAGGGAGGTGATTTTGAGCTGAGCAGAGGAAGAGCTTGTCGTTTTGGTCCAAGAATTTTCTATGCTAGATACGCAAAGCCTATGCTACACTGCAACTACTTGTTCAATGTTTCATAAGTGTGCCATGGATCCTTTGTGTTATGCCAATACTGACTTGACGACAGTAGTTCCAAAGATCAACAAAGCAATTATGTCTATAATGATCCAATGAGCTAGAAAAGTCCTTCAATGAGTGTTTGTTATCTAGGTCTCTTAGGCTTGGTATAGTTTTTGGCCCAACTTTGACACTTGGATCTTCTCAACCATTGGTTTATACTATCAGGAATTCTATATATGCAGCTGGTTATTCATGGAACGTTAAAAGATCCAGACATGGAAAGGAATCATCTATTCTTTCCAGATCCTACTTAACTGCTCTTAGTGGGGATAATGGTGTTGATGGGGCCTTTTTGAAAAGATTGCACTTTTACAACATTGAAAGAATGGATAACACAATACTATATGCACATGGCTACTCTCATCTCTCCAAACCTTACCCCACTCGTTTCATACCCACCATACCCATCATCCTTCCCATCTCTGCTTGGCCATACATGACCATTCAAACTCTCTTCAAAGCTATCAACCCCTATCATCCTGTCATAACCCGATCACCACATCACACTCACCCGTTCAGCTCATCTCATATATCATACTCACCACCATCTTTCACACCCACCAAACCCAACTCTCAAACCAATCATCCACCAAACTTTCTAACCTCCACCTCATGGCAACCTTGGTTTGCCGGCTCTACCCAGTTAAAAAAACTACTCAAAATGGGAAATGCCACCCATCCTATGAGCCTTAGAACGCCAAACCTCACAGTCAAACTTCGCCTTCATAAAAAAAAAAAAAAAAACAGAGGGAGGAGAAGAGGAAGAGGTGGCAGAAAACCTTATCAAAGCGATGTTTTCATGCGCCCCGGTTCAAGGGCCTACATTGTAGCAGATAAGCCAGTTTTTGGCTCACCAGGCTGGACTTGTTGTTACTAATATTCCTCATAGGTATGTCAAAAATGGGGACAACATGTGTGAAATGGAAATGGGTTTTCCTTCTTTAAATAAGTATTTGACCTTTGCACCTCGGCTTGGGCCCACAGTCATGCACGGCCACCTTTGGCCTACAATCCTAACTACCACAACTCTTTTTATTATTATTATTTATTTATTTATTTATTTATTTATTTCTTCATAGTTTGATATCAAAGTTTAATTTTCAAAAATTCTCATTTTCAAAACTTCCATTTCCAAATAATTTTTCAAAACTCCAATTTTCAAACTTAATTTTCAAAACTTTAATTTTCAAATAATTTCCAAATTTCCAAATTTTCAAATTTAATCCTCAAAACTTTAATTTCCAAATAATTTTCAAAACTTCAATTTCTAAATTTAATTATTCAAAATTCCAATTTTCAAAATTTTCATTTTCAAATAATTTTCCAAAATTCCAAATTCCAAATTTAATTTTTAAGAAATCCCGTTCTCAAATAATTCTCCAAGATTTAATTTTCAAAACTTTCATTTTCAAATAATTCTTCAAATTTTCAATTTTTAAATTTAATTTTCAAAACTTTCCTTTCAAATAATTTTTCAAAATTCCAATTTTCAAATAATTTTTGAAACTCTAATTTCCAAAACTCTAATTTCTTTCAAAATTAATTTTCAAAACTCCAATTCTTAAATTTAATTTTCAAAATACCAATTCTCAAATGATTTCCAAAACTCCAATTCTTAAATTTAATTTTTTAAAACTCCAATTTTCAATTAATTTTCAAAACTCTTATTCCTTTCAAAACTCAAATTCTTAAAACTAATTTTCAAAACTTCAATTTTCAAAACTCTCATTCATAAATAATTGTCCAAAATTTCAATTTTCAAATTTAATTTTCAAAACTCCCATTCATAAATAATTCTCTAAAATTTCAATTTTCGAATTTTCCATTTTCAAATAATTTTCAAAACTTCCATTTTCAAATAATTTTCCAAAATTCCCATTTTCAAAACTCCCATTTTCAAATTTGTTTTTTCAAAATTCCAATTTTTAAATTTAATTTTCAAGATTTCAATTTTCAAAACTCTAGTTTTCTTTCAAATAATTTTAATTCCATTCTAGTTTTCAAATTTTTTAATTTTATAACTTTTCATCCTTCATTAGGGTTTTAAGTCACTAAAAATCTCGTTTTAAAATAAATTTGCTACCTTTCTTTTCAGGTAAGCACTTTCGCAAATTTTCTTTGATTTTAAAATAGTTTTTCGTTTTCCTTGATTTTTAATAAGCATGAATGCAATTTTTATAATTTCAAAACAATGGAATTTGTGGGATTAATTCATGCAAAATCAATTGGGCTTTGGTGGGAGCCCAACATTCATAACATTTCTTTCTAAAATAATTCAAGTGAATTGCATGATTGATATTGTTTGATTTTGATTGATTTTGTATGAGACATTTTACACTTATTATTGCGCACTAACTCTATTTCATGATAGCGTTTTATTACCTGCTGCCAAGGTACACTCTCACTCTCATTTTTATTCGTTATCTTGACTTGCTTTTGATCTATGATCATTTTGGTATCCATTGATCTCCTAGTTAATTGTCATACTTGTTTCACCTTCTTTAGTAGAGACTCGTTTTTAAGGGCTTAGAGGGATGCTACGGTCTTTACCGTATCTTCTCAATAAACAACCTGACCCCCGAACCTAGGTTTAGTTTTTCGTAGACTGTCTTTTCTAAATAAAGAGTCACACTTAGGGTTTTCTTTCTTATGTTGTTTTCCCTTAAAAAAATAAACAAAAATAAGTGGCGACTCCCAGTCTTTTCTAAAAATCAAAATTTCACCAAATAAATTTAAAAAAAAAAAGAGTTTTGCCATCAAGTGGGAACGCATTGAGCGAAATGCGAGGTCCATAAAATGGTGACTCCATTGGGGATCACTAGACGATCAAACTTGAACTTAAGATGAGGCAAATGTGGCATTTGATTAGTCGGTTGATGGATACCTTTCATTTGTGTTTTTCTATGATTGAGTGTTCATTGCACACTAAGAGTTTGATGTGATGATTTTCTCTGCTTGACTACCATATTCATTTGGGACATTAACATGTTGATGACATTGATTGATTCTCTTTGTTGTCTTAGCATATTGATTCTCTTGCTATATGACTACTCTGCTCACCTTGACATGTACATTCTTCTTGTTGCTTATCTCGTTCATCTTGACATGATTGATTTTCTTAGTTGTATATTATCATGATTATCATGAAGCATGCTATCCTTACTAGATATACATCATGATTATCATATTTCTTGCTTAGCTTGTGTGTAGATTTAGATGATATACCTGTGGTTTGCTTGACTGCTTGTTACATGACCTCTCTTCTTTTGCATGATGCATGTGTTGCTTGTCTGTGAAGGTCTCACACTTATCCCCTTATTTCCAATTCCTTAGTCTCGGTCGAACTAGTTTTTCTTGATCTCGTATTTGATATGAGACTTGCTGCTTTATTTGCTCTCCGACCAAGCTAGTGATTTGGAGTAAGGTCTAATGATGGACTATATCGATGTTTAGGAGCATTTTGGAGAAGGTCGACATATTGATGCTGATTGGAGTCCGATCTCTAAAGACATGTATAGTCCGGAGCTAGGTTTCATGGATATTTGTGTGACCAATGTGTTTCTTTTTCCATTTTAGCTTCATAGGATCTTTAGATGCACCCACACCACTCACTGTGGACTTTAGTTGACTATTGAGTGCTGAGAGTTGTGAGAGTTTTCACTATAGGAAACCCCCTGGGATGTCGAGGTAGTGCATGTGTGAAGGTGATGACCACCTTGCATGGAAGTGCCCTGTCTCTTCGGAGGCGTGTAGAGGGTGCATACCGTCGGAAGGTATGATAGCTTCTGCTAGGGATCTTTTAAAGTCCGTTCTTTCCCTTTTAGAGCCATCTTGACCTTATAGGTTGAGCCTTAGATATTTTGACTAGGACTTCTTTCCTACATGTGGGTGCATTTAAGGGCCTTCAGAGCCTCTTTAGTTACAGTTCGGATCCAATACTCTCTCTTTTGGTCTCCAATTGAAAGTGCTTAGAGATGTAGTATTGACTCCTTCTAGTCTCTCGTTGAGTTTAACATGTTTTTCTCCCTAGGGTTTTCGTCTTACTTTCTTGGCTTGACATGTCCTTTCAGTTGGTTGTCCTTTACTTGATGCATTGGGATATGTTCGTTGATCATGATCATCTTTTTACATTGTACACTTATCAAGGGCCCAATACCCCATTCTTTATATAATCCTTGATTCAATTTTCGACTTGATGCTTATATTTTCATTATAGAAAGGTGAAAGGGTTTTCACATTTACACTTTTTTCAAGAGATTCACCTTGATCACCTTATCATTTTTTCTCTTCATGGAGCTCGAGTTGAAAGTTGAGCTAAGGATATGTGTTTATTGATGGAGTATCGATCTCGTGATAGTGTGTTTCTCACACCTCTTTCATCTTGGATTATTGATACAAATTCTCTAGTCACATCTGTAGCCATATCATAATGAACACCTTTATGACTCCAGAGTTCTCATCATACATCCAGATTTTGGATTGCCACCTTAGGACCATGTGTTTGCATGTTGTATGGTTGTCTTTTAGGGTTCTATCTTGTATCCTTCATCAATTTCGTTTGCATTGTAGGGAGTTAGTTTAAGAGTTGGTTGTGTCTGGAGTCACATTCTTGGAGAAGAGTTAGAGGTCGATTGGTCAGAGTAGATTCACATCAAAGCTTAAACAGTTCAGATAAGATGTCAGATGAGCTAACTTTCTACACTTGCTTTTATTCAGGAGTTCATAGCAGGGGTCAGTAGACGTTTGGATCAGATAGAGAGTTCTTGTCAGGATCATCATCCGGTTGGCATTAGCACTAACGAGACAGTTCCCCATGCATCTCAGACAGCGCAGGTTCTTCTACTTGGGACTTTACATGGCGTTCCATTCCATCTATCAAATCATTGTGAGACTGCTCCACCACTTGCTACCACAGTGACACCTCCCATTGTTACTATTACTGATGATACTAGATTAGCTGAGCAGGAGGCCAGGGTTAAGAGGCTTGAGTCCAGGATGAGACAAATCGGATTATAGGATGGAGGTTTGACTTGGGATGATAGAGATGGCATACTGGCTGCTAGCTTGCCTACCAAGTTTCACATGCCAAACATTGAGCATTATAGTGGGATTGGTTGTCCTAAGATCCATTTGAGACTATAAAACACTGTTATAAGAGCACATGAAATAGATGATGCACAGTTGGTGGCCCTTTTCCCTATGTCACTTAGTGGGGTAGCTTAAAGATGGTTTGCTTTAGTTGAGCTTTTGAGACTTCACACCTGAGAGGATGTGGCTCATGAGTTTCTGACTCAGTTTGCTTTCAATGTCGACATTGATGTATCTAGACGAGAGTTGGAGGCCATCAGATAGAAGCTAGACAAGTCTATTTCTTCCTTTGTCATTCGTTAGAGGGTAACGGTGGCTGGTATGATAGACCGGCTTAAAGAGCAAGATCAGATTGATATGGTTCTTTGGAACCTACAGTCGCGGTTTGCTAGACACCTTGTGGGCATTCCATTTCAGGATCTTAAGAGTCTAGTTCATGCAACTTTCAGTGTTAAGGAGGTCATTGCTCGAGGATTATGGACAGATACTGCTCCTTTCCCTGACAGTAAGGGGAAGAAGTCGGTTGGATCATTTAGTAGATCTGGAGAGGTTGACACTATTAGCTATCAACATAAAAGGCCCGCACATCACTCACCTTACAAGTCTCCTATAGTCAGAGCTCATTTATCTCATCCACAGTATCAGTATCATTCAGTTTATGTTTAGCAGTCTTACATTGCTCAAACTAGCTTACAGCCACGACCACTACATTTGAGAGCCACTGCTCTCCCACCACCTAGACCATATGCATAGAGGCATGTGAGACAGTTCACTCCATTGGGTATGACTTTCACTAAAGCTTTTGAGAAGCTTAGAAATGCTGGTTTGATTGTTCCTTTGGCACCACGCCCCTTGCCACATCCTATTCCTCCTCATTTCCGCTTACATGAGCATTGCTTAGATCATCAGATTCAGGGGCATGATACTGAGCGTTGTGCAGCGCTCCATCATGCAATACAGGACTTGATTGATTCAGGGTTCGTCAACTTGTTTGGGCCAAGTGTGACCACCAATCCCCTACTTACGCATTCTACACATGCAATTCCTCATCTTCCTAGTCTTCAATAGATTGATTTGGATGTTGATGATATTGATGGTCATATGGTATTTTGGGATATTCTGAGTTGAGGACTTGGTTCAGTCGACATGGGTACATCACTTTGTAGCAGTTTAGCTTAGAGCACTTTTCATTTTGATTACGATCGTCATCAAAGTCATTTCTATTTTTTCGAGACCAGTTTTTAGTTCATCAAAGTTATTTTTGTTTTGTTGAGTCCAATTTGGTTCAGAGTCATTGTTTATAGTTCATGTTGAAAGTCCAGTTCGTCTGTAGTCCTTTACCGCTTCACACATGATGTACTCGTTGGTTCATTTAATGATATGATCTTTTTATTCTGAATATGTGTTATTCTCTTTCTCATGAGTATGCTTTACATATCTTGCCTTGATATGTGTTATGCTTTCGATATGAGAGATCTTTTCACTTAGACATCATGATCACTTTTGCCTGACCTATCATGGAGGATATTGAGCCTATTGACCTAGGATTATAAGATCAACCTAGAGAATTCAAGACTATGACCCATTTCACCTTCTAATTAGAGCAGTGTCATATCCATATCCATATCTTTAATTTGTAAACTTGATGACCTATCCATTTTGAGCTTAACAGGACACCACCCTTTGGTACCACTACACGACTTTACTATCTTTGTTCACCTTAGCATACTATAGTGTCATTGCCTATTCCTTCCATCATTTTTTTTATTTGACCAGGTAGAGTCCAAGATGGTTAGACCTGAGGTGAGCTTTGTATGATGATAGATGGATCATGATGAGAAGGTGGCTTGACTGTTTGATGATATTGTTGAGGCAGAGGGGTTGTCATGGAGTATCCAGATCTGAGCCATTGCACATGACTTCAGAGAGTTAGGATGACTAGAGATGGTGATTTTATGAGACAATGGTGAGTGGCTTATGATGATAAAGTGAGGTGATTGTTAGAAGACATTGATGATTATCATAGAGCATCAGTAGGAGCTTTCACACGATTTCAGAGATGTTGACATGACTATATTGGACGGATGCTAGTCTTTAGTATTGGCCATGTGAGATCTTGAAAGCACAATGTTCGAGGTTGTGGTCAAAGGATGGGTGGCCATCATTTCAAGAGCTTATTTACCATATCACCCTTGCATATAGAGTTACCCATTGCTAGCCCTTTGACCCTCACACGAGCACCATAACCTTTTATTTCATCACCTCATTTACCCATTACACCAGGTTGGGGACCCTATAGTGCTTGCATGCCTTAATTAGATACGTCATGAGTTCTAGACCTGACATACATATTCAAGCCTCATCTCTTACTCTTCATTATGATATTTTCCACCATGACATCATCTTATCACTTTTTTTGGCATCATATATCACCACTTGTGATATTTGTTCTCTGTCTTTTCTCCCATCATTGCTTACTCGACATTATCCTTGTTTCACCTTGAGTGATGGTTTTTCACACGTCACTACATGGAGGATTGTCACATTTTTCCCCCCATTCACCCCATGGGCAGTGGTTCAAAGATCTCAATTTGAGAGGTTGTCTTGTTAGTGAGGATTCATGTTACATTCGTATGTGGAGAGGGTTTGATCTTTTGGGTATGTATTTTCATGGGAGGTCATTCATTATTAATCAGAGTAAGTGCAAAAAAAAAAACAAAAAAAAAACCTAAGAGATAAAAAATAGTGTATTCTTCATTGTATCATTCTCCATTGAGCACGTGTATGGATGTGCTAGTTTGCTTCATTAAGTTTATGTGTTAGAGAGAGTTCGTATGGGAGCTTATTTCTGAGATTCTATCTTAGTATATATTTTGGGTGAGAGTATGAGTCGCCTATTTGATTTTTATAAGAGGCAAACCAACATTTCTTTAGGATTTTTGGATTCTTGCCCTATTCGTCATTACTTCCTTTTTTATGTGATTTATCTTCATGCTTTGATACAGGTTGACCATCACTCACTTTCCTATCTTTTTGTCTTCTCCTATATTTATTTTATTCCTCCATTTCACTCTACCTTATTCGATTTCTTTCTTTTCTCATCCTATTTGATGTTTGACTTGGGTTCAACATCCACACTTTATTCTTGCTTATTCAGTATGTTCATTTCTTTATCATCACTTTTCATGTGGGGATCCTTAGGCCCACGACTCATGATATTTTCTACGCATTGCATCTCATGCATGAAGGGTATGAGGATTATATCATTGGGATTATTGAGCTTAGTTTCCTTTCGTTGATTTCACCCTAAGACCTTAGCCTATGTTACGTCCCGTGTCTTAAGAACACCCTGAGACCATGACCTCACATATAGTGCTTGACGGCTCACACATGGGCAATACTTGAGATTGGTTGGAGATTATTTCTTGGAGCATGATGAATGGGGAATTGAGGCGATGGATTACATTGGGGCATACCCTTCTTATCAGTGATGGATTTTATGAGATGATGTGATATACACTAGGGCATACCCTGCTCATCGATGATAGATTTTTGAGTTGATGACCTATATTGAGGCATAGTTTTCTTATTGATGATGGATTATTAGGATGATGCCTTACACTAGGGCATAACCAGTTTTCCTCTTCACTTAGGTTATGATGGATTAGGAGTTGTGGGATGACCCTACACTGGAGCATAGCCATTTCAAAGAGCACTTTTATTGGAGATATAATCACTCTACTCGATATTCTGCATTGGGACACGCTCCATTCATCGATGGTTGATTTTTGAGATGATGGTTTATTTTGAGGCACAGTTGCTTCAAAGATTGTGCATGGTAGACATAGCCACTTTATTGTTTCTTGTGAAGCATAGGGTGATTAGGGTTTGTTGACATTATATTGGTATTTTCATTTTCAGCATTGAAGAATGAGATTGGCCTTGTTCTGAGGACACATACTGAGACATAGCCCTCTCATTGACGATGAACTTTGATTTATCTTGGAGCATAGTCACTTCAGATGGTTTATACTGAGGAGTGGCCACTTCATTCGCACTCATAAAGCATAAGGATTTTGATTCATATGGATCATGTTGAGATATTTTCATTTTCAGCAGTGGGAATTGAGATTGATTGATTGATTTGTTGACGTACACTAAGCATGATCTCTCAGCAATTGTTGGCTTGGATATACTACTTTATACTGGAGCATGGCCATGATGAAGAGTGTTTTTTGCTGGAACGTAGCCACCTTATTGGATCATCTACACTGGGGCATATCCATCTTTTGGAGGGAGATCTGATTGATTCTTTATGCTAGAGTATTTGACGAGTGATACGGAGATCATTGGATTATTTCATGTTATCCTCATTGCATACTGGGGAATAGCCACTTTGTTGGATGTTTTGACATCGAGACTTGACCTCTTGATTATGATTGTTGTTTTCGATGGATTATGAAGTTATTGACACCTTAGGTTTAGTCTTCTCAGCATACTTGGATGATCTCCAATACATACCTATCTTTCATTTCATACTCAAACATTCCACCTGTGATATTTTCATACTTATATCTATCTTACCAAAGTCTGATCATTTCTTTCCATCCCACACATCTCACTATGACACATGACCTCACACCCTTCTCTCGATTAGGAGAAGATGTAGATCAATCCTCGATTTCTTTGGTTGTGCTTTCATACATCTTTTGGACTTTAGGTTCAACATCTTCCATGATAGCAAGGCCTGACAGATTATTGATTTATTGGTGATGATGCTTTCATTTTGACATTTGGCATGCTGAGTGTTGATTTACTTGCTCTTTGCATTTTGAGCACTAGTCATCATTGTTTATTCATCAGTTAGTTCTGTTTTGTTAGCATGGTATCATGATGCATGGTCTTGTCTGGCATTACCTATTTGAGGTTAGACATTTTCATTACATGATGGATGAGCATATTTCAGAGTTTAGTAGTTTTGTGGCATTTCATATTTCAGTTTGTTCACCGTCACATACTAGGGCATACCCCCTTTTCCGACAGCACCAGACCTTTCAGCAGACTTTCATTCACCTTTTGATATAGTTGTTGACCCCTGCGAGTTACATATTGGGGCATACCCTCCTTCCATGGGATCAACGAATCTTTCATAGGTTTCATTATCTTTTGACCTAGTTGTCGATCCTTATGAGTTGTCATACTGAGGCATATCCTTTCCTGTCGAGTTTGCTTACATCGTTATCTTAGTTATCATTTGGCTTTGAGCCACTTGATCATATCATTATCTTGTCAGTTCAGTTTTTAGGACCGCACTTATATCAATCGGTCATCTTCCCATCAATTGGTGTTCAGTTCGAGTTAGGACCACACCTATATCGATCGGTTATCATCTTGTTAGTTTGAGTTTGGATTTTTGGGACCGCACCTATATCGATCAATCATTGTCATGTCAGTTTGAGTTTGAGTTTTCGAGTTAAGGTTGCACCTATATCAATTAGTCATTGTTTTATCAGTTTGAGTTTGAGTTTTTCGGGACCGCACCTATATCGATAGGTCATCTTCTTATCATTTCAGTTTAGTTTAAGTTTTCCAGGACCACACCTATATCGATCAATCATTGTCTTGTCAGTTTGAGTTTGAGTTTTCGAGTTAGGGTCGCACCTATATCGATCGGTCATTGTCTTGTTAGTTTAAGTTTGGGTTTTTGGGGCACCTATATCAATCGGTCATCTTCCTATCAGTTTGTGTTCAGTTCGAGTTGGGACCACACCTATATTAATCAGTCATTCATCTTGTCAGTTCAATTTGGGTTTTTGGGATCGTATGTATATCAATCGGTCATCTTCCTATAAGTTTGTGTTCAGTTCGAGTTGGAACCACACCTATATCGATTGGTCATCATCTTGTCAATTTGAGTTTAGGTTTTTGGGGTCGCACCTATATCAATCGGTCATCTTCCTATCAGTTTGTGTTTAGTTAGAGTTGGGACCGCACCTATATTGATCGGTCATCGTCTTGTCAATTTGAGTTTAGAGTTTTGGGGTCGCACCTATATCGATCGGCCATATTCCTATCGTCTTGTGTTAGATTTCAATTTCTGGGACCACACCTGTATCAATCGGTTATCTTGTCAGTTTAAGTTTAGAGTTTTGAGGCTGCACCTATGTTAATCGGTCATCTTCCTATCATCTTGTGTTAGATTTTAGTTTCTAGGGTTGCACCTATATCAATCAATCATCTTCCTATCAGTTTGTATTCAGTTCGAGTTGAGACCGCATTTATATTGATTAGTCATCATCTTGTCAGTTTGAGTTTAGATTTTTGGGGTCACACCCATATCGATCAGCCATCTTCCTACCATCTTGTGTTAGATTTCAGTTTCTGAGGCCGCACCTATATTGATCGGCCATCTTCTTGTCAATTTGTGTTCAATTTGAGTTGAAACCGCACCTATATCGATCAGTCATCGTCTTGTCGATTTGAGTTTGAGTTTTTGTGGCCGTACTTATATTGATCGACCATCTTCTTGTCAGTTTGTGTTCAATTCAAGTTAGGATCGTACCTATATCTATCGATCATTGTCTTATCAGATTGAGTTTGAGTTTTTTGGGCCGCACCTATATCAATCGACCATCTTCCTGTCAATTTGTGTTTAGTTTTAGTTTTTGGGACCACACCTATATCGATTGATCATTCATCTTGTCAGTTCAGTTTTTGGGACTGCACCTATATTGATCAGTCATTCATCTTGTCAATTCAGTTTCCGAGACCGTACCTATATTGATCGCTCATTTCCATGTCAGTTCAATTTTTGGGACCGTACCTATATTGATCGGTCATTCATCTTGTCAGTTTAGTTTTCGGGACCGCACCTATATCGATCGGCCATCTTCCTATCAGTTTGTGTTCAGTTTGGGTTTTTAGGACCACACTTATATCGATTGGTCATTCATCTTGCCAGTTCAAATTTTAGGACCGCACCTATATCGATCAATCATTCATCTTGTCAGTTCATGTTGAGTTTTTCAGGATCACACCTATATCGATCGGTCATTGTCATGTCAGTTCAATTTGGGTTTTTTTGGGCCGCACCTATATCGATCAATCATTGTCATGTCAATTCAGTTTGAGTCATTGAGACCGCGTCCCGTCTGTTTTTTGGTGATTTCGATCATAGCGACCGCATTCTATCTATTTTAAGTGTTTTCAGTCATGGCGACTATGTCCGATCTTTCCTTGGGTTTGGTGATTCTGATCATTACGACCGCGTCCCATCATTTCCTTTAAATTTGGGTGACTCTAGTCTTTGTACACTTTGTTCTCACAACTTCATATTCCATCCTATTTCGTATAGTAGATGTGTGGTTTCTCCCTTTGTATGCGTTTGTTCCTATGCTCCTAGGTGGTTCAACTGCTACTCAACTTTGACTTTGTTTTTCGAGTCATTTTTGAAGACATCTTAAAGAGAGTTTGGATCCATAGCTTAACTTTAGAGGCATTCTGAGAGCTACTCTTCTCTTAGGATTTTAAAGCCCATTTTGTTCTTTATTGGTTTAAGCGAGTTTGTGTTCTACTTGTGTACTTTTGGGGGTCTTTCTTTTTCTTCGGTAGAGTTCACTTTTTTCCACTCACTATTTACACTTTCTTTTCACTCTAGTATTCATATTCCTTACACTTGTGAACTCTACCAAAGAGGGGCATATTTGTAAACTCCTCTTGGACTAAGAGATTTTTCTCACACCCGAAGACGCTGGCTGAACTTTTCATTTGGAGTGGGAGACGGCTTCCAGGTGGGCTGCATGGGACATGTGGCGAAGGATGTGACCACCTTGCCATGGTGGTGGTTGAAGTAGTGGAACTGGTGGTGACGTTTTCACTGAACCAAGAGTAGGGGAGCTGGTAGAAGCTTGAGAAAGAAGGAAAATGTGAGAAGCTATAGAGGGTGTGAAGGGATTTAGAGTAAAGAAAACATGGGAGATATCTAGGTGAGGGAGGAAGAAAAAAAAAGAGCTGAAACAAAGAGAGGTTCTTGTTCTCAACTAAAACCTTGTATTAAATGTTTTCTAAAATTTGATGAAAATATTTTAGGTTAAAAAAGTTTGTTGTTGAGCCAAACAAGGTCTGACCGATCAAGGGTCGACTAAATCAACTCAACCAATTGGGGAATCAATCAACCGATTACCCTTTCCTAATTGGGGACCAGTCAAGGGGTGAAAAATCTTTTCTCTCTTCCAAAAGGGTTGCTCTCTCAATCTAGGTTCGGCCTAGGTCTAGTTGAACCTCAAAAAGCCCAACAATCACCTGTCAGAGCATTAAATGCTAAGAACTAATAAATCAATCGAATCGATGCTTGACTAGTTAACCCCTAAATGTGTTTAACACTAGTTTAGGCTTCACTTCCCTATTTAAAGGCTCCAACTTTCATTCTTTCAAAGAGTTTAACCTTCTTAAACCTTTATTTAATATATTTGAGCATTGGGAGAGTCTTTTTTTGTGCACCTTGTTCTAAAACTTGCATATCATTAGTGTATCATTCAATCCTAATTTATCTTGTATCATTGAACCTAAATTTTGTACTATGATTTTGTGAGAATATTTTCTATTCTGATTTATAAATCTTTGAGAGGAAAAATCTAAGTGTGATAGGGATTCCCAAGTGTGGAATATCACTTGGGAGATTTTTCAAAAGTGAGATATCACTTGAGGATTGTAAAGGGTGCTTGGAACCAAAAGTCCAAGAGGGTTGATTGGAACCATAATCCAATTCTATTGCTTAAATGCTTAGTTTGGAAGCCTTGAATCAATGGAACCTCAAGCTTAGGATTGAAGCTAGAAGAGAGTGGACGTTAGTCGGGTTCCATCGAACCACTATAAAAATATTGTATTTGAATTCTCTCTTCCCTAATCTTTTTAATATACATGCAATTGTTTTTTCATTGCATTTGTTATATACTTGCATATAATTTTCTTTTACATTCACATAGTTTAAATTTTCAAAAAGAGACCATCACCCTATTCAACCTCCCTCTAGGGTGATTACCTTAGGTTAGTTTAGTTAATTTTCTAACAAAGAATACCTAATTCTAACAATGTCCATTAACAGTGACCCAATTCATAAAGAATATATTATCACCTTAGGATCTTAGCAGTGGTTAAAGCCACTACAAACTTTGGCAACAGAAGCTTAATATTCTCTTGTGGTTGAGAGACCACACAGTATAGCAACTTTGTGAAGTCATGACTATACGATAACAACTCACCATAGGTCCTATCTAATATGTAACCAGACACACTAGTACATGCACCATGATAACCTCATCTTGGTGGCTAAGATCAGTCACCCCTCCAATTAGGAGGTTATGCACTACAACATCAAATGGATAACCCAAGTCCATTGACCAGTTATGAAAAAATTATTTATTTGTAAGGAACCAATGACTTGGATCTTTTGTATAACTTTTAATGTACTCAAGTCATGTACAATACAAAAAATATCAGGCCAAAATATTCATAAGGTATAGTAGATGGAATAAAAGATAAAAGAGAAATCATAATCATATTAAATAAATAATAAATCTAAATTTGTTATATCATATCAAACTTTTAAGGGTTTTATCCTAACACCTATTACTTTGTACTATTAGTCTCATAACTTTGTACTTTGATCTCATTATTTATTACCATGATCTCATTAATTTGTACATTGGTCTCATTACTTTCTACCTGGGTCTCATTGCTATGTACACAAGTCTAATTGCTACGTACCTTTGTCTCATTGTTTTGTACCTCAGTTTTCACATGTTTATATTTTGGTTTCATTATTTAATGACATTGAAACATAATATAAAAAATGCTTTTATAATTGCAATCCTTTCCATATTGGACAACTTTAAGTAGATGGAGAATGAGTTTTTCATGGATGAGTTCTTTGGATTGCTTTATAGAAACCCTTTCATATAAATAGGGAAAATTTTGAATTTTTTAGGAAACCAATCATGGGAGGCTTTCATGGTTTAAGGATTGGCATAACTAAAAAGCTTTTTATGATAAAATCATTAAAAATAATAATCTTTTTTCATATTTTGTTTTCCTATTTTGTCTTTATATTTTTCCATCTTTAATATATTTACTTAAAAAATTTATTTATAAAAGAAATTTATTTGCAAAGATGATTATATAAAATAAAATAGTGAAATAAACAAACTTGAAGAAAAAAAATATCATTGATTTATAATAAAAATACATCATGTAAAATTGATTCCTAACTACCCTAGTTGGGCAAGCTCTCAAAAGTATTTGGAAATGTTTATATTAAAATAATGAGGATAATAAATGCATTCTCACTCTAATTGAATTTTAAACCTTCATGAACGGAGATTTCAAAACCTCTACCATTACCTTGACTGTGTGGTTTTCTTCCTGATTTCGTTTCCTATGTTCTTGTAAGACTACATTTGTTATTTTTAATTGTGTTTCTACTAAAAATTTTAATTGTTTTACCTCTTGGGTTTGTAGATGAGGGTTCATTAGTTTTTAATATTTTCTAATTAGATGAACTAGCATATAAATTATCAATATAATAATTTATAATTTCTCTTTTAATTAGGGTTTCTGTAGCAAAAAGTTCGTCAAAGGCTTCTTGTACAGCTACTTCGTATTCGTTCAAATATTTAAGAGAGGTTAGGTTTTTTTATATCAGTGGTTAAATCTTTCACAGTAGTTCTTAAATTATGCAATTTATCACAAGTTTCCCTAAATTCTTTACTGTTAGCCCAAGGGTTCTCTTAATCGGGTTTTGATGATAATAAACCATGGTTAAGTAACTAATTGGTTTAATGTTTAAGAATCTCAGATATAAACTCGAAAATTCATCAAATGACCAAATGGATACAAGATCGAGACGCTTGGAAGACTTGAGATCATAAGAAACTAATATAAGATGAATGCATGAGTGCACTTAGGATTTTCATATGTTTTCATGCATCTTAGAAAACTCGGTTTATTCTTTAAAACGTCGGCTTCATTAAAACCCGAGTTTTTAACTAATTTACCTTAGACAAAATATTTCAAAATTGGCTTGATAATTTACCTAAAGACCTTGCCTAAATCTTAGAAAAGAAAGGAATCAAAAAATAGGTTTTTCGAGGATAAAAAGGCTCAACCGGTCAAGGCTAAGGCCAACCGGTCAACCGGTTGAGGAACCAGTCGACCGGTTGAGGTCGTCCGATCGAGGACCGGTTGAGGTTGTCCGGTCGAGGACCGGTCGAGGAAGGTTAAAAACCTTCTCTCTCTCCCAATAGCCTTCTCTTCCCGGTCGAGGTGATTCCTTTACCGGTCGAGGTTCGGTCAAGTATCGGTCGAGGTCCGGTTGAGGCAACGGTAACTTGTCATGCATTAAATGCTCCAACGGCTAGTGAACCGGTCGACCCCTAGCTCGACCGGATGAGGTTGCCTTTTGCTGTTTTTGACTCCCGAGCTTAGAAACCTATAAATTGAGAGCTTCACTTCATTTATTGACAAGAGAACACTTGCATTCAAAGCCCACCTACCCGTTCTTGATCAAAAAGCTCTCATTTCTTTCATAAGTGCATTAAATCACCACTTGCATATCCTTTAGTGCACTCTTGTTGTCATCCTAACTTTGCCTTGTATTTGAGCCATCTCTAAGCTAGGTTGAGTGAGTATATTTTGTAACAATCTGAGTGTTAAAGCCTTCAAGAGGGTTGAATCTTGAAGAGGTTGTGTAAAAGCCCATTGGAGCCGAAATCCAAGTGTAAGAAGATTGGAAGCTTGGTTGAAGCTTCAAGTTAATGGAACCCTCACTCGGTTAGGAGATTGAGAAGAGTGGATGTAGGCAAGGAAGTGTCGAACCACTATAAACCTGAGTTTGAATTCTCTCAACTCTATCTCTTTACTTTGCTTATATTTTGTTTAATTTTGTTGTGATTGAAAAGATTTTAAAAACCCAATTCACACCCTCCCTCTTTTGGGTGTTTTTCTTAACTAAACATAGCCTTTGTTTTCTCAATTGGTATCAGAGCTAGACCTCTTCTTTTAAGATTTAATCGTCTAAGAGGAAATGGCTATTCCATCAAGCTCATCCCAAGCTGAAAATTTTTCAAAACATAGAGCTTCATTCTTTACGGGAACCGACTACCCCTATTGGAAAACTAGAATGACTTGGTATTTGCAATCTACTGATTTAGATGTATGGGATGTCATTGAAGATGGCCCAACTTTTCCCACTAAACTAGTGGATGGTGTTTTGGTTCCAAAACCCAAACAAAAATGGAATGAGCTTGATAGAAGAAACTTTCAATTAAATGTTAAAGTCGTTTTTACTTTGCAATGTGTTATGGATAGAAATGAATATAATAGAATATGTCAATGCAAATCGGCTAAAGAAATTTGGAGGTTGCTTGAAATAACTCATGAAGGAACTAATCAAGTGAAAGAGTCAAAAATCAATTTACTTGTTCATAATTATGAATTGTTTTCAATGAAAGAAACTGAGACTATTGTTGAGATGATTACTAGGTTCACCGACATTGTCAATGGTCTTGAAGCTTTGGGAAAAACCTACAAGGAATCCGAGAAGGTGATGAAGATATTGAGGTCTCTCCCATCAAAGTGGCATACCAAGGTCACCGCAATTCAAGAAGCAAAAGACTTGACTAAGCTACCTATGGAAGAGCTCATAGGGTCATTAATGACATATGAAATCAATTTGACAAAGAAGCTACAAGAGGGTGAAGACAAAAAAAAAGAAAAGCATAGCCCTTAAAGCTACAACCAAGGAAGAAGAAGATGTTGAAGAAGAAAAGCCAAGTGATGAAGATGATGATCTAGCCTTCATCACAAGAAAGCTCAATAGATTCATGAGAGGTGAAAGGTTTAGAGGAAGGAAATTCACCTCTAGAAGGGATCCTTCTAAAAAGGAATCTTCATCCCATGGTGACAAGGAGAAATGGGAAGAGAAAAGAGAATTGACATGCTTCAAGTGCAAAAAACCAGGACACATCAAATATGATTGTCCTCTCTACAAGAGTGAAGCCAAGAGAAAAATAAAGAAGGCAATGATGGCCACTTGGAGTGAAAGTGAAGAATCCTCCGAAGAAGAAAATGAGAAGGAAGTGGCAAACATGTGCTTCATGGCAATAGATGATCTTGATGAGGTAAACTCTAACTTTAGTGATGAAGATATGCATGATATTTTTGAAGAATTATATGAGGATTTTGAAAAACTTAGTTTGCAAAATAATTCTCTTAAAAAGAAAATTCAAGATCTTGAAAAGAAACTTGAAGAAGTGAAAGAAAAGTTTTCAATTGATGAATTATCTAAAACTCATCTTGAAAAGGAAAATGAGATTTTGAGGAGTGAAAATGAGATTTTGAAAAAGAAAAATGAATGGTTAACCTCCTCTCTTTCAATCTTCTCTTGTGGACAAAAATCTTTTGAAATGATCTTATCTAGCCAAAAATGTGTCTTTGACAAACAAGGGCTAGGATTCAAATCATCAAAAAATCAAAAGTATTTTAAAAATTACTTTGTAAAAGAATCCGCAAGTGCAAGTCCTTCCACCACTTGTAACTTTTGTGGAAGAGAATGACACATTAGTAGTACATGTCCCTTAAGAAATGGTACTCAAAAGATTTCTAATGCTAAAGCTAAAAAGGTTTGGGTTGAGAAATCCAAGGTCACTAACCCTCAAGGACCCAAAAAAATATGGGTACCTAAATCAACTTGAATTTTGTTTTGTAGAGATCAATGAAGGATAAGTGGTTCTTGGATAGTAGATGCTCAAGGCACATGACCAGGGATGAATCCAAGTTTGCTTTCCTTACAAAAAGAAAAGGAGGATACATTACCTTTAGAGACAATTCAAAAGGAAGGATCATTGGTCAAGGCAACATTGGTAATGGCACATCCTCTCTTTTTGAAAGTGTTTTATTAGTTGATGGTTTAAAACATAATCTTTTAAGCATAAGTCAACTTTGTGACAAAGGTTTTAAAGTGATTTTTGAAGCATCTCATTGCATCATCAAAGATATTAAAATTGATAAAACCATCTTCATGGGCCATAGATGTGATAATGTTCATGCAATAAATATTTCAATATATGATGGCACTGATAGATGCTTTTCAAGCATGCATGATCAAAGTTGGTTGTGGCATAGGAGGTTGGGACATGCTAACATGGACCTCATTTCCCAACTCAACAAAGATGAACTCGTTAGAGGCCTTCCCAAAATAAATTTTCAAAAAGACAAAGTTTGTGAAGCTTGTCAAATGGGAAAGCAAATCAAAAACTCTTTTAAAAACAAAAATTTCATTTCAACAACTAGACCTCTTGAATTGTTGCATATGGATTTATTTGGTCCCTCTAGGACACCAAGCCTTGGAGGAAAATCTTATGCTTTTGTTATTGTGGATGACTTCTCTAGATACACTTGGGTCTTATTTTTAAGTCAAAAGAATGAAGCCTTTTATGAGTTTTCAAAGTTTTGCAACAAGGTTCAAAATGAAAAAGGTTTTACAATTACTTGTATAAGAAGTGATCATGGGAGAGAATTTGAAAATATTGATTTTTAAGACTATTGCAATGAGCATGGTATTAACCACAACTTTTCGACTCCTAGAACTCCTCAACAAAATGGGGTAGTTGAAAAGAAAAATAAAACTCTTCAAGAAATGGCTAGAACCATGCTAAATGAAAACAATTTACCAAAATACTTTTGGGCTGAAGCCGTTAACACTTCTTGTTATGTTTTAAATAGAATTTTATTAAGGCCTATTCTTAAGAAAACTCCCTATGAGCTTTGGAAAAACAAGAAACCCAACATTAGCTATTTCAAAGTCTTTGGGTGCAAATGCTTTATATTAAACACCAAAGACAATCTTGGAAAATTTGATGCAAAATCGGATGTTGGAATTTTTCTTGGTTACTCAACTTCAAGTAAAGCTTTTAGAGTTTTTAACAAAAGAACCATGGTAGTTGAGGAGTCCATCCATGTTATTTTTTATGAAACTAACAGTTCTCTCCAAGAAAGAGAAAGCTTTGATGATGATTTAGGCTTGGAGACCTCCATGGGAAAATTACAAATTTAAGATAGAAGGCAACAAGAATAAGTTGTAGAGGATCCCAAGAAAGAGGAATCACCTTTGGCACTACCTCCTCCTCAACAAGTGCAAAGTGAATCAAGCCAAGACCTCCCTAAAGATTGGAAGTTTGTCATCAACCACCCACAAGATCAAATTATAGGTAATCCATCTAGTGGGGTAAGAACTAGATCATCCCTTAGAAATATTTGCAATAATCTTGCCTTTATCTCTCAAATTGAACCTAAAAATATAAACGATGCTATAATTGATGAAAATTGGATGATTGTCATGCAAGAAGAGTTAAACCAATTTGAAAGAAGTGAAGTATGGGAATTAATGCCAAGACCTCAAAATCAAAGTGTTATTGGAACTAGATGGGTCTTTTGAAACAAAATGGATGAAAATGGCATAATTATAAGGAATAAAGCAAGATTGGTAACCCAAGGTTTTAATCAAAAGGAATGGATAGATTATGAAGAAACTTTTGCTCCCGTAGCTAGATTGGAAGCCATTAGGATGCTACTTGCCTTTGCATGTTTTAAAGACTTTGTTTTATATCAAATGGATGTGAAAAGTGCTTTTTTAAACGGCTTTATAAATGAAGAGGTATATGTTGAACAACCACCCGGTTTTCAAAGTTTTAACTTTCCTAATCATGTTTTTAGACTTAAAAAGGCACTTTATGGTTTGAAACAAGCACCTAGAGCATGGTATGAAAGATTGAGTAAATTTCTTTTGAAAAAGGGTTTTAAAATGGGAAAAATTGACACAACCCTTTTCATAAAAATCAAAGATAATGACATGCTCTTAGTTCAAATATATGTTGATGATATCATTTTTGGAGCTGCTAATTGATTCATGCCTAATTGGTGTCTCAGCTGATTCGTGTCCAGCTGGTGCTCCTTGATGGCGGGAGTAATCAACAAAATTTTTAACCTATAACACCATGAACTAGGGTAGCAAATACAAAGCTACTATAACATAGTGGCTCTAGGATCGTTCCACTGGGAAGGGTACTCAAGTTAAAAATGATACTAATTCAAAGTGAATTGGTGCTGTTTCATTTCAAGATTAGCTTAAGAAATAAAACACAAACTTTGGTTGGAAAAGGGTTAAGCTTAGGTTAACAACACAACAAGTGATGAAAATTACTTAAGAAGAAAAGCATTCCTTGGAGATTCAGGTTTACAGGGGAGGTTCCTCATGCAAAAGCATAGCTCCGGTCAGTTGGTTCATTTCCTCACATTAGAGAATTAACATAAAGTCACTTCTCTAACAGGTGCTGCACAAATGCATCCCTCAATTGGATTTCAGCTATAATTCTCTCACTGATGCAACTTGCAATGGTTTGAGCCTCTCACTTAGCCTTTACCATTCAAGGTGATCTTTAACCTTGGATTACCCGTCAAAAGCTCGCAAGAGATAACTAATGGATGTCTCCTTAGAGTCCAAAAGCTTACCAAGTGTTGGCTATTCTAGAAAATCCTACCTTCAAGTCACCTACCAGAGGCTCGCAAGGGGTAAACTAGTGCATCTCCATGGTTAGAGATCACTTGCCTTACCAAGTGTTGGCCCAGGTGACTCCAAGGTGTTTTAAGTTAACTAAAAACATTAGAAATCATTCATGGGACACACTTTCTCTTCATTCATAGCTGAAACCACAAAGCTTCTGATTCATGCACTTGGAACCTTTCCCGGCAACCTTAACTCCAAGGAACTAAAAAGTTTAGTTACTCATTCTCTGGGGAAAGCTCCTCAGAGAGTGCATAACTTAGTAAAATAAGTAAAAACACAATCAAAGTGAGAAGGTAAAGCAGAGCTCAAGCTCTGTATTTTTCTTTGAAACTTTTACAAAAGGTTTAACACCCTCAGAACAGGCTCCTCGGGCTCTCTTTATACAAAAATTACATTTACAGCTATTACATAGATATTTTTGCCAAATTCCTAACTTAAAAACTAAGGAATCCTATCATTGGTGACTTACAAGGAGAATTTGGGCATTTAGACAACAAAAATCTAATGAAAAATATCTCCAAGTGTCGGTTACAAATATCAGGAAGCACTAAGGACCACTTCGCAGGTGAAAAGTGAGGTCTGCGAAATTTCGCAGGTGCACAAGAAGAGCTGTGAAATTTCTTTGCAGCAAAAGGATGATTCAACACCTTTGCGAAGTTGACTTACATCTTGTGGTGTTTGGCTTCCATCGTGGCGTGAAGCTTCAGGGGAAATCCATAGCACTGTGCAAAAGTGTTGCGAAATATCTCGCAACAAAAGGCTGATTCCGCAACACTTTTCTGAATCCTTCCTTCAGCTTGGAGCAGTTATCTTCCAAAGGCTGTAACTTCCTCATTTCAGAACCAAATTGTACACGGTTTGAAGCATTGGATTGTTGACTTCCTAAGCTTTCAAATGACATATAGCATGCATAAATTGGACATCAGAAAGTGCTCCAAAAGTGGCTGCAGTGACTGTCATCAAGAATGCTTCATGGCTGGATTCTCTTTGCTTTCCCTTGCATTCCAGACTTGTTTATGGCAAAAGTGCTTCAAAGCTTTGATTCTTCATGCCTCTAAGCTTCCCATTCTTTTCCAAGGATTCCATAAAACTCTCCTCAATCTCAAAATGCTTTGGTGATCAAAATACTAACAAAAACACCAAAACTTACACAATTTGATTAGAATTGATTGAAAGGGGCCTTAACATGCTAATTGGGTTAAAAGGCACTAACTACTACTCAAAAGTGTTTAAAAGGATTAATTAAAAGCTATGAAATAGCACTTTTTGAGTAGTAATCACTCCCCCCAACTGACATATTGCTAGTCCCTTAGCAATGAAGGAGAGAAAAATAAAACAAAATTACCATAATTTACAACATCATGCTAATCACTTCCAAAAAATATTTAAGTGGCATGACTGACAAACTCTCACATGGAACATTAAAGAACTATAACTTCAAATTTCAACAGGAGATATCAAAAACTTTGCTAAATACCTTTGATCAAGGGAATGCATTATGCAAATTGAAGTTTTAAAACCATTTTCACTTCCAAAAAACCAAACTTTATTCTTCCACAAAAATCTAAGTGTAAGATGATAGACTCCGAATATAGCATGCTAAACTAGTCTCTCCCCCCAACCTATCTCTT
>JAJJMJ010024748.1:0-10062 GCA_022059055.1 Vitis cinerea
CAAAAAACCATGCCTAATAAATTGAATATTAGAAATCAATGGTTAAAAATGATTATTACTACATTTTTAAAGTAAATATTTTCTAAACACCTCATAATTTTTTAAAAAAAATTTACAAAATGTATAATAACTATTTTTTAAACACCTTAAAAAATATTATCATTCTTTTTTATCTAACATATATATATATCTTAAAGGTTACAGACAATTATTTGAATATTTTATCTATTTTATGGACAATACATAGATATTGTCTAAATATATTGTTTTGCAACATGATCATCTTTTAACTAATACTGATAATTAATTTTCAATTGAATAATGTATTATAACTTAATAATTTGAAAAATATTCAAATACCCTTTTAAATCTAAAATAGATGTGGACTTGACATGGTTTAAATTATTAAAGCACGATGTCATTAAGTCAAACAAATGTATCATATTAAGAAATGTGTATGTAATTATATCATAATTTTCTCTTTTTTATTTTTTATTTTTTTCCTCGTACATGATATCTTTTGTATAAAGTTTTGTAGATGAAAAATAACAAATCTTTTGTTATGTAAAGAGGTATAACAACACATTAAAATCGAAAAGAGAATATAATGGAACACAAATTAGATGAAAATTACCTTAAATAGGTTTATAATAGAAAACATGTAAATGCAAGAAAAAACAAGTTTAGATGAAATTTAAAATAAAAAAAATCAAAGAAAATAAAATAAAAGTAATAATATAAAAATCGTAGAATCTTCAAAACTATAATTACAACAAAAAAAAAATTAAATTAACTTGATAATTTAAATTAATGATTTAAAAAAAAAATTACAAATGTTACAAAGATAATTTTTCTATTCTCTTTAATTCTATTTAAATATGATTTTTTTAATCTCTATTGACGTTATGTTTATAAAGGTAAAATAGTAAAAATATATATTTTATTCGGTTTACTTGTAATAAACACTTTAAATGTGATTAATTTTAATCTTATTTCCTATGTTTTAATTTTGGTAGGGAAGATTTAAATAACATAGTTTGATAAAAAAATATTGATAATTTTTCTTCAACAGTTATTATATGTTGTTTATATTATCTTAAGTCATTTGAAACAATGACACTAATGTTATCCATTTATATTAATTTGATTTCAAAAAAAAATGTAATACCTAAATATTATGGTTAATTTTCTTTTATATAGGATGTAAATGTAGTAAGAAAAAATATTGTTAAAACTACTTAAATGAAATATGCAATTATAAATTTTGGATGATGAAGTTTAAAATTTAAAATTAAAATAATTTTTAGATGAAGGAATGTGTGGGGGGAAAGTGTTCAATCCTTATGTGACAAGAAAAAAAAAGTTCAGAATTAATTGAAATCTTGCATAAAAGGTAACCTTGTACACCTTTGTATAATTAGTACATTTGCCTCATACAGTTAGAACATTTGCCTTGTATAGCGAGTGTAACACCCTTGTATAGTTAGTGTAACATCCTTATATAATAGTGCAAATTTCATATACAATTTGTGGGTGACAAAGAAAATAAAAAAATGATTCAAAATTGACTAAAATATTTCACAAATGATAGCCTTGTACACCTTTGTGTACTTAATACATTTCCCTTGTACAGTTAGTGTAACACCATTGTACAATGGTGCAATATATCATTCTTAAGTTGTGTGTCCATGTAGGTATATTAACCTTATTTCTAATGGTTTGGCTGACAAAATGGTGGATGAATTAGTATTAAATTTTTTTTCCCCAAACATTACTACTAAGGGAAGTTTTGGAATTTCCATGTGGAGTTAAATAAATTGCATGACATGGGTATGCAATTTGTGGGTGACAAGGATAATGAAATAGTGATTCAAAATAGATTAAAATCTTTCATAGATAGTAGTCTTGTACACCATTGTACACTTAGTACATTTCCCTTATACAATTAGCGTAATACCATTGGACAATGGTGCAATTTATCTCTCCTAAGTAATGTGTCCAAGTAAGTGTGTTAACCATACTTCTAATGGTTTAACTGAGAAAATGGTGGATGAATTAGGGTTAATTTTTTTTCCCAAACATCATTACTAGGAAAGTATCGAAATTTCATGTGGGAGTTAAATAAAGTGCATGACATGAATATGCAATTTGTGGGTGACAAGGAAAATAAAGGAGTGGTTCAAAATAGATTGAAATATTTTATAAATGGTAATATAATACACTGTTTGTACACTTAGTACATTTCCCTTATACAGTTAGTAAATATCCTTGTACAATGACACAAATTTCATATCCCCATAGTGCATGTATATCTATATGTGTATTAAACATGATTCTAGTAGTTTGATTAAAAAAATGATGGAAAACTTAAATCCAATTTTTTTTATGAACATATTACATTTTTGTAAAAAAAAAATATATACAATTGACCAATTCCTTTAGTTAATTGTGAACATATTATATTTTAAAAATAAAAAAAGAATAATCAAAAAATGAAATTTAATTCTTTTTATTATCTTCATAAAAAAAAAAAGAGTATTAAACAAGGTCTTCAATTTTCATTTTTAAAAGTATTTTTCATTATTTTAAAATAAATGTATTTTCAAAAAGAGACAATATAAAAAATAAAAATTATTTTTAAAAATAAAAAAATAAAAACTAGAAAAAATATTTTAAAACCAAACTCAAATATAATCTATATAATTTTTAACTACTTGTTTTCATTTAAAATGAGTAAATATATTATTTAACCCTTTTATATGAGAAAAATTCAATCTCTACTACACTATGTATTGATATAATCCATTTCTAAATACGAAAACATTTTAATTGGATATTTAAAATAAAAACTCTTCATCTATCCTCTTTCTATCTTTTTCTTTTTTCTCATTTCAATAAATTTTTAATTAATTCAAATCATTAAAAAAATTCCTTAATAAACAAATTTGGTACATTCATATAACTTATTACCAAAAGTCTATATTCAAAAAAATATTAAAATATGGAAGGAAAAAAATTTTAAAAAAATACTTTAAACTTTTTATTTTATAATAGTAAAAAAATAAACTTTAAAATACTTTTTAGTATAAAAGAAAAAAATAGTAAATATATTTATTTTAAATAGTATTTTAATCATTAAATTATTTACTTCTAAAATGTAAAAAATAATTTTTATTCATTTAAATTAATATTTTTTTCAAAAGTATTTTCCAAAATAATTTTTGAATCATTAATATAATTTTTATTAATTTATAATTTAAAAATAGAAAATAATGCTAATTTTTCAATTATTTTTAAAAGAGTTTAAAAAATAATGAAAAAAAATGATTAAATAAAGGAGAATTTTATTATGGGAGGGGCATACAAAAATATGGGTGTAAGTCAAAGGGAGTATTTTTAGTCTATTCCAATTTTATATCCTTGTAATCAATTATGAGTGTTTGAAGGACTTTTTATTAATTATCATAGTCGCGATGCTCTCTATCTGTTGTGTTTGTTTATTTTTTTATGTGGGTGCATGAGGAGGAGGACTTCCTTGAAAACACTTAATTATGGGCTTTTTTCTCATCATGTTTAGTATGGGAGCAACGGTGGTTGCATTCATGACGGGCATATACGCTGTGTTACCACTTTCCTCTGGGCTTCCAATTGTTACTTGTGTCATCTGCTGCTTCTTTCTCCTTGCCTTTTATTTTGTATTTAGACAACTTCTTAAATATGTAAATGAATAGTGGGACCTCATGTTTATGATTTTGCAGTTGGGCAAATAGCAGATCTTGTACCGCGGTAAGAATACATTTTCTCCCGGAACTTGAAATAATTTTATTTTAAGCATGCTTTGTAATTATTATTATTATTTTCTTTTTTAACCAAATAAACAAAAATAAAAACATAGGCCCATGCATGATAGGTTAGATGGCCGTTAGCTATATTTTGTTTTAGAATTTTTAAGTGTAGAAATAATAAATTAGTTTTTAATAATGTTTTTAAATTCTTAAAATATGTTTGATAATTTTAGTTTTTTATTATAAAAAATATGAAAAAAAAAACTTATTTAATAATAACATGGTGATAAAACTTTTTTGGATAATTTTTTAATAATTGTTTGGTTAGTTTCTATAATTTTTCAAGATTCAGATTTAAGGCACCAATGTTATCCAATTTGACAAAATGAACAAGACAAACTAGCGAGTGTAATTTTTTATTTTAATTGTTTTTTTTTTTCAAAACTTACTTTTATTTTTGTAACTTTTACATACTACTCTTATCCATGTGAGAAAGAAAGAGAAAATCAAAATCCTATTTTGGACATAGAACTTTCCTTTATGCTAAAAATAAACATATCTTTTACAAAACTACTCTCATCTCCACATCAAGGATTAAAAAATCCTAACGACTTAAACCTCAAACAAAAGGTTCTAACTTCAGTCAACCATTGGGGCAAGTTTGCCTAAATGTATATATACTAAAACTCATCATATAAACAAAAAATTAAAAGAATATTTTAAAAAATAAATAAATTATAATTATTTTATAATTAAATAAAAAATTAATTAAATAATTACCACAAATATAAAAATTATTATGATAATTTTAATTTTGTTTATAGTATTTTTAATATCATTTATATATTCATTAAATATTAAAAAATTATACATATATTATCCTTTATTTTATATCATTTAATATAATTGAATTAAATTGATCATAATTTTAATATTAAATATATTTTAAAATTAAATATATTATAATCAAATATCATAATATTATTATTGAATAATATTTGATGTACTTTAATAATAAATGTACACTTATAAAATTCATATTTTTTGTTGATGAATACAATATAATTATCAAATATGATAAATTATACCATACAAATATCAAATTTTTCAACAAAACAACTTTAAAATGTCTATTATATTTCTAATTTCATTTCTAAGAATTTTTTTTTTTTTTACATTTCTGTAAGTTTTGATCAATTTTTGGTCCACCAATTATTTTGTGTCAAAATATTCGTCAATATATTCTTAATGTATCTGTAAAATTAAAGTACCGATATATCTGTGATTATCAATATTTCATCTTTGCTCCACATAAATAATTTTGTTAGTTATGATCTACTTCCAACTACTCTTTTAACTCCAACAACAAAGTTGGTTGGACTTTAAACTCCAATAACAAAGTTGGTAGGGCTTTTAACTCCCATAACAAAGTTGGTAGGGCTTTTAACTCCGACAACAAAATTGATAGGGTTTTTAACTTCAACAACAAAGTTGGTAGGATTTTTAATTTTGACAACAAAGTTGGTAGTGCTTTATCACAAAAGACATCTACCACTTTGATTGAAACTTCTTTTACAAAATATCTTTTATGTTTTCTGGACTTTAGTTTCATAGATTAATACTTGTACAAAATAGCATTAAATCATTGTACTATGCCAAAATAGAGAGTGGTAGGTAGTTGCCTTTAATTAATAATAGGTATTTAAAATTATACCCACATATAATTAAATCAATCAAAAAGTAAAATTTATAAACGATCACTTATAATTGTTGTGCCATTAAATTAGTTTATGTCAAAGAAATCCACATGATAACATTTAAAGTATTTGTTGTGCTTATTACTCCTCACCACAATGCTCTCCACATCTACATTTATTGTATGCCTCACCTTTTTATGCATTCCACCATGAAAAGGAGTTCGTTTATAAACACATATCCCAAGCCTTTTTCCTCACTATTTTTGCCATGAGAGCAATGGTGGTTACACTAATGATCGGTGTTATATCTGTAATGTTTTAATACAAACATATTAATATCAAAATACAAAATTAAACAAACAATCTATGTCCAAAGCTACACAGGGTTTTTACCTAATTTGACCAATCATGTCAATCCACAAATGAAATAGAATATTTTATCTATACTTTAAAAAATATTATAAAAGATAGAAATTAGATATAATTATTGGTCATAAAATATATGATATTCGTCTTCATCTTATAACCTTCTCCTATGATGACCTATAATATTTATAAAAATATTTATAATAATTTTCTTTATTTTATAAAAAAAAATTCTAATATTATAACAACATATCAACTTAAGGAAATATTTTATATAATATTCTTTAAAAAAAATAATATGTAACAATTAGAAATTTGAGATATTTTCTAACTATCTTCACTTTGAATCAAATTTTATTAATTCAATATTTCATTTTTCCATGATACACGCTTTTAAAAAGCTTATCATCCTTCTTCTTAAGAGTTGTTTTCTCGTCTTCTTTTATAATCATACTTTTTGTGACATTGATCCATTGCAATTTGAGTGTGTTTTATTTCTGTACTTCTATTTGGGATGGTATTTAACTTCTACATTTGGTAGTAAAAGTAACAATAAAATGAAATTTGGATTGAATGATGCATAATTAAATAATTTGGCCTTTTGGATTGTAATCTAGACACAGGAAATATTATTCAATTTTTTTTTTATGATGAAATTCCATCTTTAGATTTTTTATTTTTTTTTTAGGATTTATTATGTAAACATCTCTATTATGATCATATGTTGAATGTTCTATGAAGTGTCTTTAGTGTGATTTAATATAGTATTAATTGGCATATAATTAAATACTTTGGACTTTTGTATTGTGATATAGACATATTTAAGATGTTGTCCATTTTTTATTTTGATGAAATAACACCTCTAGATATTTATTTAAGATTTATTTCGAAAATATCCCAGTTCTGCCCTACTAATGATACTTTGCATGAATTTGATAATTCAATCCTCTTGCACATGTTTATAAGTGTTTTTTATTCTTGATTTACATTATAGATATATTATATGGATTAGTTAAACCTTTCTTGGGATCAAACTTTCTCATTTGTTATTTTATTTAGACTAATCTTTTTGAGTGTAAACTTGTTAGTCAAGTTTGAATATTTCAGCATGTTTTATTGTACCTTGTTTCCTTTTGTTCATACCTTATCATTTCTTTACTTCGTGAGTTGAGATATGCATATGTTACATTCACTATGAGGCCTAGCTTATGGTTCCTTGTTTATTATTATTTGTGAGCTAACCCAATTGTTATATGAAAACACTTGGTTCATTGTTGAGGTAGTTTCATTTCCTTCTCATTTATTTGATTCTTTGATATGCATGCCTTGTTTGAGTAACCTTTTGCTATGCTTTACTTTGATATACGCTTAGTTTCTTGATATTCATGATTTATTGATCATTTGTCATAGTAATCTTAATTTGATTAGTAGATACCTTTTTTAGGACTTAAAGGGGTGCTACCTTTTAGCAACTTCCCAACAAGTAATTTGACCCCCCAAACTTGGACTTGGTTTTCAAAAACATGTTTTCCCAAGTAAGAAGTTATTTTTAGGGTTTTATTTTCTCTTCGATAAATAAACAATAACAAGTGACAATTACAATTTATATATATATGATAAAAATCAGTTTTTCACTAAATAGCAAGTCTCGCCGTTTTTGAGTAAGGATTCATCGAGTGAAAAATGCTAGTCCATAGTAGGCTTTGATTTGGATTTTTTTTATTGATTCATGTTTTTGGGTATTGGGGTTCTGGGATATTATTTTAAGCTTTAGTTATTGCTTTGAGACGTATTTGTAGCCTTGGGCTATCATATTTGTTTTGGGTTTGGGTTTGTATATTTGATTTTGAGCCTAGTTTATTTTATTTTTTAGGTTAGGGCCTTGTTTGTTTTGGGCTTATATATATTGGTTTGGGTATTTTTTTAATCATTCATTTATTAAAAATGATGGGGAGGTAAATGAAAGCAGTTACATATAGTTTTGGAAGATAAAGGAAAAAGGATAGGGAGGAGTTTCAAATTCATTTATTAAATTTAAAGTATATTGTAAAAATCATTTTTTTATATTTTTACTGGCATATCAATTTAGTCCCTAAATATTTTTAAAACAAGATTACCCTAATCAATGCTCAAATGTCAAATAATCTCTTTTATTAAGAATTTTCATCAAAATTTTATAGAAAACTCCCGCATAAACAATGTTCAATTAAACCAAGTCAGAGCCTAGTTCATTTGTTTAAAATATTGTGAGAGGTTGCACTAAACTTCTATTTAGATGTACTCTTACTACTATAAAGATATCAATTATAAACTTTTAAGTTGCTTTAACAAACATATTAGAGAAACGACTCTTTCTTCTAATTGTGGTGGATTGTTTGAAAGATAATTTATGAATCGAAATTCGATTTTGAAATATATGTGTAGAAAGTATAACTTTTACTTTAATTTGATTATTAACTTGGAAATTATTTGAAAATGTCACTTAATCTTAAATGATGGTCATTTGTTCTATTTTGTTTTTGTTTTTATTTGAGAGCTTTTGCCTCATTTTATAATTGATTATATAGCTAAGTATTAGACTCATTAAACAAATGAATGCCACAAATTTAGGAATTGACATATTTGATTTGTAAAGATTTTAGGGTTGTAGCTACATAAATGTTTCTAGCTTTTACTTCATTTTATGATTGTTACTAATTACTAATTGTAATAGGACACATCAGACTTGAATCATGTCTAAAATGATTTACATCAATGTCAAAGACAAATTTTTTCCATGCAAAATCCAGAATTTTGGTTTAAAATAGTACAGCAGGGGCTGGAACCAAAAGCAAAGACACGAAGGCTGCAAGGAAATAGTTGGTGGCACTTTCAAGCCATGGAGAAGGAAGTAGCACAGCTTTCAGCCCAAAAAAAAATGCTAACAACATTGCAACCATCGCAAACACGGTGAGCACATAGCCGTATATTAAGAATGCCAGGGCGACCTTCTTTTTTGTCAAAGGGAGTGCGGCAAGGATATAAACACCAATAGCAGACATAGAAAGTACCATGGCTATGCCATCTGCCACGACAAAACTTCTGAAAGTGGCGGTCGCCCCACCAATTAATATCTCTTGGCCGTTGCCCTCGGTGCCATTGGTAGGGAGCGATAAGACTGCCATGCCCTGGTTATTGCTCTCGTTCTGAATGAAACCACCAGGCAGTGTGAAACCTGCCGCGAAGGTTACAGTTGCTATGAGTGCCGCCACTATCATATGGCTTTCCATTGTTTTCTTAAGCTTAGATACTTCTTCACTTTCTTCGCTTTCAGATATTTTTTCACTTCCTTTGCTATCGCTGCTATCCATGTCTTCCTTGACCTCTAGCGAATCCAAGGGTCCGATCCCAACTCTGAAACTTGGAGTCCGCCGTCTCTGAAATTGTAAAATTTTTACAGAAACGGGGATAGATATTTGATTTAAAGGGGTGAAATAATCATCCTCATTCTTGTAAAATAATATATTTGTTAACATAAAATTACCAGAAACTGATTTTATTTTTTTTATTTTTTTTTGTGAATAAAAACATATAAAGGATATTTTGTCAGTTGTAATATCCATATAATTTTAAATGCTGTGTTTGGTTGACAAAAAGTACGAAGGAAAGAAATACGGCAACACAGAAAAAAAAAATATAATTAAAATTAATTAAAAAATTATTATATTTTTGGATGTCCAATGAGTAACAGGTACATAGGAAATGGAAAATTTTGACGGCCTTACCCATAATCTCACGAAGGTGTCCAATATCCAAGTGAACGTCGTCTCCGGAGGTGGGAAGTAGTTGACACCTTTAGACAAGTGAGAATTGTGCAACAGTTCGAGGGGCGTCTTTCCTTCAGCATTCTTCTGGATCATGAGTTCTCTCACCCTTAACTGGGGAATATTTGACAAACCCGAAGTTACAAATATTTTCTTTTCTGGCATAATCAAGTGCAGAACATTATTGCCCTTATCATCAACATTCTCGCAGCAATCTGGAAAGCGTGACACCAACAGCTTCACTATTTCCACGTGGCCACGGCTCGCAGCAATGTGAAGAGCTGTCCTATTTCCAATTTCATTGTACTTGACGCCGAGATAGACAATATACTGATGCTCGTCAGATTCACCTAGCAATTGCGTCACTATTGTTGGATCACAGCCCACATATGCAGCGAAGTGAAGGGGAGA
>JAJJMJ010024749.1:0-19125 GCA_022059055.1 Vitis cinerea
CTGTGTTGACTGACCTGGTATTATATGCATTAACAGCAAGAGTTAATACAAGGCATTCTATTCCAGATAAGCCTGAAGACTCGTGACACAAACTTTCAATTTGAATGTTTATTTTGAAAAATAGATAAAATGATTAAAATTAGCTAATAATTTTGGAGATATAGATACAGAAATGCATAACCGAACTCCAAATTCCAGACCAAAATGCAGCTCATTATCCATTCATGCCATCACAAAACACCTCAAAGCTTCATGGCTTATGGAAAGACTCTTTGATGCACACATGATTACTACTCAAAAAGTGCTATTTGATAGCTTGTAATTAATCCTTTTAAACACTTTTGAGTAGTAGTTAGTGCCTTTTAACCCAATTAGCATGTTAAGGCTCCTTGCAATCAATTCTAATCAAATTGTGTAAGTTTTGGTGTTTTTGTTAGTAATTTGATCACCAAAGCATTATGAGATTGAGGAGAGTTATTTGGAATCCTTGGCAAAGAATGGGAAGCTTAGAGGCAGGAAGAACCAAAGCTTTGAAGCACTTTTGCCATAAGCAAAATCTAGAATGCAAGGGGAAGCAAAGAGAAATCAGCCATGAAGCATTCTTGATGACAGTCATTTCAGCCACTTTTGGAGCACTTCCTGATGTCCAATTTATGCATGCTATATGTCATTTGAAAGCTTAGGAAGTCAAAAATCCAATGCTTCAAACCGTGTGCAATTTGGAGCTGAAATGAGGAAGTTACAGCCTTTGGAAGATGACTGCTCCAAGCTGAAGGAAGGATTCAACAAAGTGTTGCGAAATCACCCTTTTGTTGCGGAATGATTTCGCAGCCTTTTTGCACAGTGCTATGGTTTTCCCCTGAAGTTTCACGCCGCGATGGAAGCCAAACACCACAAAATGAAAGCCAACTTCGCAGCGGTGCGGAACCAGCCTTTTGCTGCGAAGTAACTTCGCAGCCCTTGTTGGTTGTCTGCGAAATTTCGCGGACCTCTTTTTCACCTGCGAAATGGTCCTTAGTGCTTCCCGATATTTGTAACCGACACTTAGAGATATTTTTCATTAGATTTTTGTTGTCTAAATCCCCAAATTCTCCTTGTATCCCTCCAATTATAGGATTCCTTAACTTTTAAGTTAGGAATTTGGCTAAATATCCATGTAATAGCTATCAATGTAAGTTTGATATAAATAGAGCCCGAGGAGCCTGTTCTGAGGGTGATGAACCTTTTGTAAAAGTTTCAAAGGAAGTAAAATACAGAGCTTGAGCTCTGCTTTACCTTCTCACTTTGATTGTGTTTTTTTTATTTATTTATTTACCAAGTTATGCACTCTCTGAGGAGTTTTCCCCAGAGAATGAGTAACTAAACCTTTTAGTTCCTTGGAGTTAAGGTTGCCGGGAAAGGTTCCAAGTGCAAGAATCAGAAGCTTTGTGGTTTCAGCTATGAATGAAGAGAAAGTGTGTCCCGTGAATGGTTTCTATGTTTTTAGTTAACTTAAAACGCCTTGGAGTCACCTGGGCCAACACTTGGTATGGCAGGTGATTTCTAACCATGGAGATGCACTAGTTTACCCCTTGCGAGCCTCTGGTAGGTGACTTAAAGGTAGGATTTTCTAGAATAGCCAACACTTGGTGAGCTTTTGGACTCTAAGGAGACATCCATTAGTTATCTCTTGCGAGCTTTTGACGGGTAATCCAAGGTTAAAGATCACCTTGAATGGTAAAGGCTAAGTGAGAGGCTCGAACCATTGCAAGTTGCATCAGTGAGAGAATTAAAGCTGAAATCCAATTGAGGGATGCATTTGTGCAGCACCTGTTAGAGAATTGACTTTATGTTAATTCTCTAATGTGAGGAATTGAACCAACTGACCGGAGCTATGCTTTTGCATGAGGAACCTCCCCTGTATACCTGAACCTCCAAGGAATGCTTTTCTTCTTAAGTAATTTTCATCACTTGCCGTGTTGTTAACCTAAGCTTAAATCTTTTTCAACCAAAGTTTGTGTTTTATTTCTTAAGCTAATCTTGAAATGAAACAGCACCAATTCACTTTGAATTGGTATCATTTTCAACTTGAGTACCCTTCCCAGTGGAACGATCCTAGAGCCACTATGCTATAGTAGCTTTGTCTTTGCTACCCTAGTATATGGTGTAATAGGTTATAAATTTTGTTGATTAATCCCTCAATCAAGGAGCACCAGCTGGACACGAATCAGTTGAGACACCAATTAGGCATGAATCAGTATGTGAAGGGGCGACAAGCTCTGGAGGAGGAAATGTGAGAAATGAAACGCGCGAGGGGCGTTTTAAATTCTCAGCCCTGACTAACCGGTCGACCGCATGGTCAACGGTCAACGGTCTTGGTCAACGGTCAATTTTTCCAAATTTTCTTGCATTTTCTTGTCTCGTGATCCTCCTCCTACCCTTTTCAGTTGAAATCCCCAATTTTTTATGTCCAATGCCATGGGAATTTTGATTTTTTGGTTAAATTTTGACCTCTTTCCTATGATTATTTCTATATGATGCATATGATATGAATTTCACGCAATCATAGGGTATATTCAAGAGTAATATTAGCAAGAATTCATCAAGCAATCATTTGATCATAAAGAAATCACCCCTAGTTGTCTTCTAATATCAACAAATTACTCTTCACTTAGGGGTTTTGTAAAAATATCAGCAAGTTGATCTTTTGTGCTTACAAATTCAAGTGTAATGTCACCTTTTTGTGCATAGTCTCTAAGAAAATGATGTCTTATCTCTATATGCTTAGTCTTAGAGTGTTGTACCAGATTTTTTGAAATGTTTATGGCACTAGTGTTATCGCATTTTATAGGAATATGCTCAAAAATCAAATTGAAATCACTAAGTGTTTGTTTCATCCAAAGGATTGTGCACAACATAAGCCGGCTGCTATGTATTCGGCTTCCGCCGTAGACAAAGCTACCGAATTTTGCTTCTTAATATGCCATGAAACAAGTGAGTGTCCTAGGAAATGACAAGTGTCACTAGTGCTTTTCCTCTCAACTTTACAACCGGCAAAGTCGGCATCCGAGTATCCAATTAATTCAAAGTTATCACCCTTAGGATACCATAGGCCTATGTCCATAGTTTCTTTTAAATATCTAAGAATTCGTTTTACAGCACTTAAATGAGATTCCTTAGGACAAGATTGAAATCTAGCACACAAGCATACACTATACATGATGTCGGGTCTACTAGCGGTCAAGTATAGCAAAGAACCTATCATGCCTCTATACATAGTTGAGTTGACGGGCTTGCCTTTCTCATTCATGTCAAGCTTGATGGATGAACTCATTGGAGTCTTCATTGTTTTGGCTTCCTCCATATTGAACCTTTTGAGGAGATCCCTTATATGCTTGGCTTGATTGATGAAGGTTCCTTCCTTTAGTTGCTTGATTTGAAGTCCAAGAAAGAAGTTGAGTTCTCCCATCATGCTCATTTCGAACTCACTATGCATGCATTTAGAGAATTATTCACAAAGAGAGACATTAGTAGCTCCAAAAATGATATCATCAACGTATATTTGTACTAAGAGCATGTCATTATCTTTGGTTTTTATGAAAAGAGTTGTGTCAACTTTTCCCATTTTAAAACCCTTTTTCAAAATAAATTTACTCAATCTTTCATACCATGCTCTAGGTGCTTGTTTCAAACCATAAAGTGTCTTTTTAAGTCTAAAAACATGATTAGGAAAGTTAAAACTTTGAAAACCGGGTGGTTGTTCAACATATACCTCTTCATTTATAAAGGCATTTAAGAAAGCACTTTTCACATCCATTTGATATAAAACAAAGTCTTTAAAACATGCAAAGGCAAGTAGCATCCTAATGGCTTCCAATCTAGCCATGGGAGCAAAGGTTTCTTCATAATCTATCCCTTCTTCTTGATTAAAACCTTGGGCTACCAATCTTGCTTTATTCCTTGTAATTATGCCATTTTCATCCATTTTGTTTCTAAAGACCCATCTAGTTACAATAACACTTTGATTTTGAGGTCTTGGCACTAATTCCCATACTTCTCTTCTTTCAAATTGGTTTAACTCTTCTTGCATGACAATCATCCAATTTTCATCAACTAGAGCATCTTTTATATTTTTAGGTTCAATTTGAGAGATAAAAGCAAGATTATTGCAAATATTTCTAAGGGATGATCTAGTTCTTACCCCACTAGATGGATTACCTATAATTTGATCTTGTGGGTGGTTGAAGACAAACTTCCAATCTTTAGAGAGGTCTTGGCTTGATTCACCTTGCACTTGTTGAGGAGGAGGTAGTGCCAAAGGTGATTCCTTTTTCTTGGGATCCTCTACAACTTCTTCTTGTTGCCTTCTATTTTCAATTTGTAACTTTCCCATGGAGGTCTCCAAGCCTAAATCATCATCAAAGCTCTCTATTTCTTGGAGAAAATTGTTAGATTCATCAAAAATAACATGAATGGACTCCTCAACAACCATGGTTCTTTTGTTAAAAACTCTAAAAGCTTTACTTGAAGTTGAGTAACCAAGAAAAATTCCAACATCCGATTTTGCATCAAATTTTCCAAGATTGTCTTTGGTGTTTAATATAAAGCATTTGCACCCAAAGACTTTGAAATAGCTAATGTTGGGTTTCTTGTTTTTCCAAAGCTCATAGGGAGTTTTCTTAATAATAGGCCTTAATAAAATTCTATTTAAAACATAACAAGAAGTGTTAACCGCTTCGGCTCAAAAATATTTTGGTAAATTGTTTTCATTTAGCATGGTTCTAGCCATTTCTTGAAGAGTTCTATTTTTCCTTTCAACTACCCCATTTTATTGAGGAGTTTTAGGAGCCGAAAAGTTGCGGTTAATACTATGCTCATTGCAATAGTCTTCAAAATCAATATTTTCAAATTCTCTCCCATGATCACTTCTTATACAAGTAATTGTAAAACCTTTTTCATTTTGAACCTTGTTGCAAAACTTTGAAAACTCATAAAAGGCTTCATTCTTTTGACTTAAAAATAAGACCCAAGTGTATCTAGAGAAGTCATCCACAATAACAAAAGTATAAGATTTTCCTCTAAGGCTTGGTGTCCTAGAGGGACCAAATAAATCCATATGCAACAATTCAAGAGGCCTAGTTGTTGAAATAAAATTTTTGTTTTTAAAAGAGTTTTTAATTTGCTTTCCCATTTGACAAGCTTCACAAACTTTGTCTTTTTGAAAATTTATTTTGGGAAGGCCTCTAACAAGTTCGTCTTTGTTGAGTTGGGAAATGAGGTCCATGTTAGCATGTCCCAACCTCCTATCCCACAACCAACTTTGATCATGCATGCTTGAAAAACATCTATCATGGCCATCATATTTTGAAATATTTATTGCATAAACATTATCACATCTATGGCCCATGAAGATGGTTTTATCATTTTGAATATCTTTGATGATGCAATGAGATGCTTCAAAAATCACTTTAAAACCTTTGTCACAAAGTTGACTTATGCTCAAAAGATTATGTTTTAAACCATCAACTAATAAAACACTTTCAATAAGAGAGGATGTGCCATTACCAATATTGCCTTGACCAATGATCCTTCCTTTTGAATTGTCTCCAAAGGTAACGTATCCTCCATTTCTTTTTGTAAGGAAAACGAACTTGGATTCATCCCCAGTCATGTGCCTTGAGCATCCACTATCCAAGAACCACTTATCCTTCTTTGATCGCTACAAAATAAAATTCAAGTTGATTTAGGTACCCATATCTTTTTAGGTCCTTGAGGGTTAGTGACCTTGGATTTCTCAACCCAAACCTTTTTAGTTTTAGCATTAGAAATCTTTTGAGTACCATTTCTTAAGGGACATGTACTACTAATGTGCCCTCCTCTTCCACAAAAGTTGCAAGTGGTGGAAGGACTTGCACTTGCGGATTCTTTTACAAAGTAGTTTTTAAAATACTTTTGATTTTTTGATGATTTGAATCCTAGCCCTTGTTTGTCAAAGACACGTTTTTTGCTAGCTAAGATCATTTCAAAAGATTTTTGTCCACAAGAGAAAACTGAAAAAGAGGAGGTTAACCATTCATTTTTCTTTTTCAAAATTTCATTTTCACTCCTCAAAATCTCATTTTCCTTTTCAAGATGAGTTTTAGATAATTCATCAATTGAAAACTTTTCTTTCACTTCTTCAAGTTCCTTTTCAAGATCTTGAATTTTCTTTTTAAGAGAATTATTTTTCAAACTAAGTTTTTCAAAATCCTCGTATAATTCTTCAAAAACATTATGCATATCTTCATCACTAAAGTTAGAGTTTACCTCATCAAGATCATCTATTGCCATGAAGCACATGTTTACCACTTCCTTCTCATTTTCTTCTTCGGAGGATTCTTCACTTTCACTCCAAGTGGCCATCATTGCCTTCTTCATTCTTCTCTTGGCTTCACTCTTGTGGAGAGGACAATCATATTTGATGTGTCCCGGTTTTTTGCACTTGAAGCATGTTAATTCTCTTTTCTCTTCCCATTTCTCCTTGTCACCATAGGATGAAGATTCCTTTTTAGAAGGATCCTTTCTAGAGGTGAATTTCCTTCCTCTAAACCTTTCACCTCTCATGTATTTATTGAGCTTTCTTGTGATGAGGGCTAGATCATCACCTTCATCACTTGGATTTTCTTCTTCAACATCTTCTTCTTCCTTGGTTGTAGCTTTAAGGGTTATACTCTTCTTCTTTTTATCTTCACCCTCTTGTAGCTTCTTTGTCAAGTTAATCTCATATGTCATTAATGACCCTATGAGCTCTTCCATAGGTAGCTTAGTCAAGTCTTTTGCTTCTTGAATTGCGGTGACCTTGGTGTGCCACTTTGATGAGAGAGACCTCAATATCTTCATCACCTTCTCGGATTCCTTGTAGGTTTTTCCCAAAGCTTCAAGACCATTGACAATGTCGGTGAACCTAGTAATCATCATAACAATAGTCTCGGTTTCTTTCATTGAAAACAATTCATAATTATGAACAAGTAAATTGATTTTTGACTCTTTCACTTGATTAGTTCCTTCATGAGTTATTTCAAGCAACCTCCAAATTTCTTTAGCCGATTTGCATTGACATATTCTATTATATTCATTTCTATCCATAGCACATTGCAAAGTAAAAACGATTATAGCATTTAATTGAAAGTTTCTTCTATCAAGCTCATTCCATTCTTGCTTAGGTTTTGGAACCAAAACTCCATCCACTAGTTTAGTGGGAAAAGTTGGGTCATCTTCGATGACATCCCATACATCTAAATCAGTAAATTGCAAATACCAAGTCATTCTAGTTTTCCAATAGGGATAGTCGGTTCCAGTAAAGAATGGAGCTCTATGTTTTGAAAAAATTTCAGCTTGGGATGAGCTTGATGGAATAGTCATTTCCTCTTAGACGATTAAGTCTTGAAAGAAGAGGTCTAGCTTTGATACCAATTGAGAAAACAAAGGCTAAGTTTAGTTAAGAAAAACACCCAAAAGGGGAGGGGGGGTGAATTGGGTTTTTAAAATCTTTTCAATCACAACAAAATTAAACAAAATATAAGCAAAGTAAAGAGATAGAGTTTAGAGAATTCAAACTCGGGTTTATAGTGGTTCGACACTTCCTTGCCTACGTCCACTCTCCTCAACCTCCTAACCGAGTGAGGGTTCTGTTGATGGCAAAATTCCCCTGCTACAATAGTAGTCACAAGCAACGGAATCTCGATCAATGCATAGTAGTAATACCTCCTTCCTCCTGCAAAAAGATGTCCAGATGGGTTGTCTGGATACACCCTCCGATGATTAAGTTAGTCTTTTGGAAGCTGTTGGAAAATAGAATTTTCCTTTGGGAGTGTTGCTCCGTGATTTTCGTCAAGGATGCTTATTGATTAGCAGGATCCCTTACCTTCCTGAGAGTCTCCTTAGAGTTTATATATGAGTCAGGAAGTATGGCCCTGCTGTGCCAGCGGGTTCTATCGTCATGATTGCGGCTCATAGGGTGGCAAAGCAATCATGACATTTTTGGTGCCAGGTGGCGGCTGTCACTTCAATTATGATATTTCTGGTGCTAGGTGGCGGCTGTCACTTCAGTTATGATATTTCTGGTGCCAGGTGGCGGCTATCACTTCAGTTATGACATTAAATATCGGGGATGTGTCAGGCACTTTGATAAGATTTAGGAATATCTTGTCTTTCTAAATATCGCGGATGTGTCAGGCACTCTGATAAGATTTAGGAATATCTTGTCGAGCATATCTTGCATTAAAGATGAGTGACAGTTCAGGAGACTTGGTCGTCAGTATTATCGGAGTTTGCTTTTTGATTGTGGGCGGAAATGGATCCGGCGAATCGCGAGTGTCTGACGAGCCAAGCTGTCCGGGTAGTCTGAATTGTCGGCGACGGACACTCTCCGGATAAGCGCTATCAGAGGATCCGGACATGCCTGTTCGGGGAAGTTGAATTGCCCTCCTCTCCCATCCGGATGGGAGATATCCGGAGAAGATGGAATGTTAGCCGGACAGAATTCCGGATGTGAGATATCCGGAGAAGGTGGAATGTCGGCCGGACAGAATTCTGGATGTGAGATATCCGGGTGGAATGAGCTATGTCGCGCGTTGCAAGGGGGAAAGAGCCACGTGGCATTTTTTAGGGAGGATCCCACAGGTTCCACTAACTTGAAGCTTCAACCAAGCTTCCAATCTTCTTACACTTGGATTCCGGTTCCAATGGGCTCTTACACAACCTCTTCAAGATTCAACCCTCTTGAAGGCTTTAACACTCAGATTGTTACAAGATATAATCACTCAACCTAGCTTAAAGATGGCTCAAATACAAGACAAAGCTAGGATGACAAACAAGAGTGCATTAATGGATATGTAAGTGATGATTTAATGCACTTATGAAAGAAATGAGAGCTTTTTGATCAAGAACGGGCAGGTGGGCTTTGAATGCAAGTGTTTTCTTGTCAATAAATGAAGTGGAGCTCTCAATTTATAGGTTTCTAAGCTCGGGAGTCAAAAAACAGCAAAAGGCAACCTCGTCCGATCGAGCTAGGGGTCGACCGGTTCACTAGCCGTTGGAGTATTTAATGCATGACAGGTTACCGTTGCCTCAATCGGACCTCGACCGGTCCTCGACTGGTCCTCGACCAGACCTCGACCGGTAAAGGAATCACCTCGACCGGGAAGAGAAGGCTACTGGGAGAGAGAAAAGGTTTTTTTCCTCAACCGATCGACCGGTTCCTCAACCGGTTGACCGGTTGGCCATAGCCTCGACCGGTTGAGCCTTTTTAGCCCCGAAAAACCTATTTTTTTATTCCTTTATTTTCTAACATTTAGGCAAGGTCTTTAGGTAAATTATTAAGCCAATTTTGAAACATTTTGCCTAAGGTAAATTAGTTAAAAACTCAGGTTTTAATGAAATCGACATTTTAAAGAATAAAACGAGTTTTCTAAGGTGCATGAAACGTATGAAAATCCTAAGTGCACTCATGCATTCATCTTACATTAGTTTCCTATGATCTCAAGTCTTCCAAGCGTCTCGATCTTGTATCTATTTGGTCCTTTGATGAATTTTCGAGTTTATACCTGAGACTCTTAAACATTAAACCAATTAGTTACTTAACTATGATTTGTTATCATCAAAACCCGATTAGGAGAACCCTTGGGCTAACAATCTCCCCCTTTTTGATGATGACAAACCTTGGTTATCTAGGAGAGAAAGAAATCTCCCCCTCAAACCAATCATGGATCAATCAAACGATTTTTAAAAAGAAGCAATGTAAAAACATGAAAATGAACAATGGATCATAAAAATATCATATCATATTTATATGGAAACCTCACATGTACAATAAGATAGATATGAAAATGATAACAATGACATGCATGAGGGTCTCCTAGATCCTATAAATTTCTCCCCCTTTGGCAACATAAAAAAGAAACGAAAGGGGATATCTAAAAAGTCTCAAGGCTGAGGGGGTGGAGGAGGAAACACAGAGCGAAGATATGCCATCATCTCCTTATGCTGACTCTCCTGATGGCTCTCAATACGATCAATGCGCTGCTCGAGATGGTCGAAGGTAGCCTGCTGCTGATCCATACGCTCCTCTATGCGCTCAAATCGCTGCTGGAAGTGATCAAATCGAGAAGTGACTTCAGTCTGATACTGATCTAAATGCTCCTCCATAGAGTAGAAGCGGGAGTCATGGACCAGGGCAAGCTCCTCCATACGAGTCCCAAGAAAGTTGATCTGAGCGGAGAGATCCATCCAAGGCGCATGATCAGGAATGTGAGGTGCCTGAGATGGTAGCTCGGTAAATGATGGCTGAGATGAAGGGCCTGCTGTGAAAGACGGCTCAGTCATCATAGGCTCTGAGAAGGTAGTCTCAACATGAATGCCCTCTGACTAATGTGGAGGCGGAATGTCAAGCTCGGGCCCTCTCTGCTCAAAGTCCCTCTGAGGGTCCAACCCATCCTCCATCTCTCTAATCTCGACCTCCTCCTCTACTCCAGGATGTATCTGATCCTGTCCCCGAGCCTGTCGCTCGGCTTAATTAATCCTTTTAAATAGGGGACGAAGTAGGTATGTGATTACTACTCAAAAAGTGCTATTTGATAGCTTTTAATTAATCCTTTTAAACACTTCTGAGTAGTAGTTAGTGCCTTTTAACCCAATTAGCATGTTAAGGCCCCTTTCAATCAATTCTAATTAAATTGTGTAAGTTTTGGTGTTTTTGTTAGTATTTTGATCACCAAAGCATTATGAGATTGAGGAGAGTTATATGGAATCCCTGGCAAGCAATGGGAAGCTTAGAGGAATGAAGAATCAAAGCCTTGAAGCACTTTTGCCATAAGCAAAGTCTGGAATGCAAGGGGAAGCAAAGAGAATCCAGCCATGAAGCATTCTTGATGACAGTCACTGCAGCCACTTTTGGAGTACTTTCTGATGTCCAATTTATGCATACAATATGTCATTTGAAAGCTTAGGAAGTCAACAATCCAATGCTTTAAACCGTGTGCAATTTGGAGCTGAAATGAGGAAGTTACAGCTTTTGGAAGACAACTGCTCCAAGCTAAAGGAAGGATTCTGAAAAGTGTTGCGGAATCAGCCTTTTGTTGCGGAATGATTTCGCAACACTTTTGTACAGTGCTATGGATTTCCCCTGAAGCTTCACGCCGCGATGGAAGCCAAACACCACAAGATGGAAGTCAACTTAGCAAAGGTGTTGAATCAGCCTTTTGCTGCAAAGAAATTTCGCAGCTCTTCTTGTGCACCTGCGAAATTTCGCAGACCTCACTTTTCACCTGCGAAGTGGTCCTTAGTGCTTCCCGATATTTGTAACCGACACTTGGAGATATTTTTCATTAGATTTTTGTTGCCTAAATGCCCAAATTCTCCTTGTAAGTCACCAATGATAGGATTTCTTAGTTTTTAAGTTAGGAATTTGGCAAAAATATCTATGTAATAGCTGTAAATGTGATTTTGGTATAAAGAGAGCCCGATGAACCTGTTCTGAGGGTGATGAACCTTTTGTAAATGTTTCAAAGGAAGAAATACACAGAGCTTGAGCTTGAGCTCTGCTTTACCTTCTCACTTTGATTGTGTTTTTACTTATTTTACTAAGTTATGCACTCTCTGAGGAGTTTTCCCCAGAGAATGAGTAGCTAAACCTTTTAGTTCCTTGGAGTTAAGGTTTCCGGGAAAGGTTCCAAGTGCAAGAATCAGAAGCTTTGTGGTTTCAGCTATGAATGAAGAGAAAGTGTGTCCCGTGAATGGTTTCTAATGTTTTTAGTTAACTTAAAACACCTTGGAGTCACCTGGGCCAACACTTGGTAAGGCAAGTGATCTCTAACCATGGAGATGCACTAGTTTACCTCTTGCGAGCCTCTGGTAGGTGACTTGAAGGTAGGATTTTCTAGAATAGCCAACACTTGGTAAGCTTTTGGACTCTAAGGAGACATCCATTAGTTATCTCTTGCGAGCTTTTGACGGGTAATCCAAGGTTAAAGATCACCTTGAATGGTAAAGGCTAAGTGAGAGGCTCAAACCATTGCAAGTTGCATCAGTGAGAGAATTAAAGCTGAAATCCAATTGAGGGATGCATTTGTGCAGCACCTGTTAGAGAATTGACTTTATGTTAATTCTCTAATGTGAGGAATTGAACCAACTGACCGGAGCTATGCTTTTGCATGAGGAACCTCCCCTGTATACCTGAACCTCCAAGGAATGCTTTTCTTCTTAAGTAATTTTCATCACTTGCCGTGTTGTTAACCTAAGCTTAAATCTTTTTCAACCAAAGTTTGTGTTTTATTTCTTAAGCTAATCTTGAAATGAAACAGCACCAATTCACTTTGAATTGGTATCATTTTCAACTTGAGTACCCTTCCCAGTGGAACGATCCTAGAGCCACTATGCTATAGTAGCTTTGTCTTTGCTACCCTAGTATATGGTGTAATAGGTTATAAATTTTGTTGATTAATCCCTCAATCAAGGAGCACCAGCTGGACACGAATCAGTTGAGACACCAATTAGGCATGAATCAGTATGTGAAGGGGCGACAAGCTCTGGAGGAGGAAATGTGAGAAATGAAACGCGCGAGGGGCGTTTTAAATTCTCAGCCCTGACTAACCGGTCGACCGCATGGTCAACGGTCAACGGTCTTGGTCAACGGTCAATTTTTCCAAATTTTCTTGCATTTTCTTGTCTCGTGATCCTCCTCCTACCCTTTTCAGTTGAAATCCCCAATTTTTTATGTCCAATGCCATGGGAATTTTGATTTTTTGGTTAAATTTTGACCTCTTTCCTATGATTATTTCTATATGATGCATATGATATGAATTTCACGCAATCATAGGGTATATTCAAGAGTAATATTAGCAAGAATTCATCAAGCAATCATTTGATCATAAAGAAATCACCCCTAGTTGTCTTCTAATATCAACAAATTACTCTTCACTTAGGGGTTTTGTAAAAATATCAGCAAGTTGATCTTTTGTGCTTACAAATTCAAGTGTAATGTCACCTTTTTGTGCATAGTCTCTAAGAAAATGATGTCTTATCTCTATATGCTTAGTCTTAGAGTGTTGTACCAGATTTTTTGAAATGTTTATGGCACTAGTGTTATCGCATTTTATAGGAATATGCTCAAAAATCAAATTGAAATCACTAAGTGTTTGTTTCATCCAAAGGATTGTGCACAACATAAGCCGGCTGCTATGTATTCGGCTTCCGCCGTAGACAAAGCTACCGAATTTTGCTTCTTAATATGCCATGAAACAAGTGAGTGTCCTAGGAAATGACAAGTGTCACTAGTGCTTTTCCTCTCAACTTTACAACCGGCAAAGTCGGCATCCGAGTATCCAATTAATTCAAAGTTATCACCCTTAGGATACCATAGGCCTATGTCCATAGTTTCTTTTAAATATCTAAGAATTCGTTTTACAGCACTTAAATGAGATTCCTTAGGACAAGATTGAAATCTAGCACACAAGCATACACTATACATGATGTCGGGTCTACTAGCGGTCAAGTATAGCAAAGAACCTATCATGCCTCTATACATAGTTGAGTTGACGGGCTTGCCTTTCTCATTCATGTCAAGCTTGATGGATGAACTCATTGGAGTCTTCATTGTTTTGGCTTCCTCCATATTGAACCTTTTGAGGAGATCCCTTATATGCTTGGCTTGATTGATGAAGGTTCCTTCCTTTAGTTGCTTGATTTGAAGTCCAAGAAAGAAGTTGAGTTCTCCCATCATGCTCATTTCGAACTCACTATGCATGCATTTAGAGAATTATTCACAAAGAGAGACATTAGTAGCTCCAAAAATGATATCATCAACGTATATTTGTACTAAGAGCATGTCATTATCTTTGGTTTTTATGAAAAGAGTTGTGTCAACTTTTCCCATTTTAAAACCCTTTTTCAAAATAAATTTACTCAATCTTTCATACCATGCTCTAGGTGCTTGTTTCAAACCATAAAGTGTCTTTTTAAGTCTAAAAACATGATTAGGAAAGTTAAAACTTTGAAAACCGGGTGGTTGTTCAACATATACCTCTTCATTTATAAAGGCATTTAAGAAAGCACTTTTCACATCCATTTGATATAAAACAAAGTCTTTAAAACATGCAAAGGCAAGTAGCATCCTAATGGCTTCCAATCTAGCCATGGGAGCAAAGGTTTCTTCATAATCTATCCCTTCTTCTTGATTAAAACCTTGGGCTACCAATCTTGCTTTATTCCTTGTAATTATGCCATTTTCATCCATTTTGTTTCTAAAGACCCATCTAGTTACAATAACACTTTGATTTTGAGGTCTTGGCACTAATTCCCATACTTCTCTTCTTTCAAATTGGTTTAACTCTTCTTGCATGACAATCATCCAATTTTCATCAACTAGAGCATCTTTTATATTTTTAGGTTCAATTTGAGAGATAAAAGCAAGATTATTGCAAATATTTCTAAGGGATGATCTAGTTCTTACCCCACTAGATGGATTACCTATAATTTGATCTTGTGGGTGGTTGAAGACAAACTTCCAATCTTTAGAGAGGTCTTGGCTTGATTCACCTTGCACTTGTTGAGGAGGAGGTAGTGCCAAAGGTGATTCCTTTTTCTTGGGATCCTCTACAACTTCTTCTTGTTGCCTTCTATTTTCAATTTGTAACTTTCCCATGGAGGTCTCCAAGCCTAAATCATCATCAAAGCTCTCTATTTCTTGGAGAAAATTGTTAGATTCATCAAAAATAACATGAATGGACTCCTCAACAACCATGGTTCTTTTGTTAAAAACTCTAAAAGCTTTACTTGAAGTTGAGTAACCAAGAAAAATTCCAACATCCGATTTTGCATCAAATTTTCCAAGATTGTCTTTGGTGTTTAATATAAAGCATTTGCACCCAAAGACTTTGAAATAGCTAATGTTGGGTTTCTTGTTTTTCCAAAGCTCATAGGGAGTTTTCTTAATAATAGGCCTTAATAAAATTCTATTTAAAACATAACAAGAAGTGTTAACCGCTTCGGCTCAAAAATATTTTGGTAAATTGTTTTCATTTAGCATGGTTCTAGCCATTTCTTGAAGAGTTCTATTTTTCCTTTCAACTACCCCATTTTATTGAGGAGTTTTAGGAGCCGAAAAGTTGCGGTTAATACTATGCTCATTGCAATAGTCTTCAAAATCAATATTTTCAAATTCTCTCCCATGATCACTTCTTATACAAGTAATTGTAAAACCTTTTTCATTTTGAACCTTGTTGCAAAACTTTGAAAACTCATAAAAGGCTTCATTCTTTTGACTTAAAAATAAGACCCAAGTGTATCTAGAGAAGTCATCCACAATAACAAAAGTATAAGATTTTCCTCTAAGGCTTGGTGTCCTAGAGGGACCAAATAAATCCATATGCAACAATTCAAGAGGCCTAGTTGTTGAAATAAAATTTTTGTTTTTAAAAGAGTTTTTAATTTGCTTTCCCATTTGACAAGCTTCACAAACTTTGTCTTTTTGAAAATTTATTTTGGGAAGGCCTCTAACAAGTTCGTCTTTGTTGAGTTGGGAAATGAGGTCCATGTTAGCATGTCCCAACCTCCTATCCCACAACCAACTTTGATCATGCATGCTTGAAAAACATCTATCATGGCCATCATATTTTGAAATATTTATTGCATAAACATTATCACATCTATGGCCCATGAAGATGGTTTTATCATTTTGAATATCTTTGATGATGCAATGAGATGCTTCAAAAATCACTTTAAAACCTTTGTCACAAAGTTGACTTATGCTCAAAAGATTATGTTTTAAACCATCAACTAATAAAACACTTTCAATAAGAGAGGATGTGCCATTACCAATATTGCCTTGACCAATGATCCTTCCTTTTGAATTGTCTCCAAAGGTAACGTATCCTCCATTTCTTTTTGTAAGGAAAACGAACTTGGATTCATCCCCAGTCATGTGCCTTGAGCATCCACTATCCAAGAACCACTTATCCTTCTTTGATCGCTACAAAATAAAATTCAAGTTGATTTAGGTACCCATATCTTTTTAGGTCCTTGAGGGTTAGTGACCTTGGATTTCTCAACCCAAACCTTTTTAGTTTTAGCATTAGAAATCTTTTGAGTACCATTTCTTAAGGGACATGTACTACTAATGTGCCCTCCTCTTCCACAAAAGTTGCAAGTGGTGGAAGGACTTGCACTTGCGGATTCTTTTACAAAGTAGTTTTTAAAATACTTTTGATTTTTTGATGATTTGAATCCTAGCCCTTGTTTGTCAAAGACACGTTTTTTGCTAGCTAAGATCATTTCAAAAGATTTTTGTCCACAAGAGAAAACTGAAAAAGAGGAGGTTAACCATTCATTTTTCTTTTTCAAAATTTCATTTTCACTCCTCAAAATCTCATTTTCCTTTTCAAGATGAGTTTTAGATAATTCATCAATTGAAAACTTTTCTTTCACTTCTTCAAGTTCCTTTTCAAGATCTTGAATTTTCTTTTTAAGAGAATTATTTTTCAAACTAAGTTTTTCAAAATCCTCGTATAATTCTTCAAAAACATTATGCATATCTTCATCACTAAAGTTAGAGTTTACCTCATCAAGATCATCTATTGCCATGAAGCACATGTTTACCACTTCCTTCTCATTTTCTTCTTCGGAGGATTCTTCACTTTCACTCCAAGTGGCCATCATTGCCTTCTTCATTCTTCTCTTGGCTTCACTCTTGTGGAGAGGACAATCATATTTGATGTGTCCCGGTTTTTTGCACTTGAAGCATGTTAATTCTCTTTTCTCTTCCCATTTCTCCTTGTCACCATAGGATGAAGATTCCTTTTTAGAAGGATCCTTTCTAGAGGTGAATTTCCTTCCTCTAAACCTTTCACCTCTCATGTATTTATTGAGCTTTCTTGTGATGAGGGCTAGATCATCACCTTCATCACTTGGATTTTCTTCTTCAACATCTTCTTCTTCCTTGGTTGTAGCTTTAAGGGTTATACTCTTCTTCTTTTTATCTTCACCCTCTTGTAGCTTCTTTGTCAAGTTAATCTCATATGTCATTAATGACCCTATGAGCTCTTCCATAGGTAGCTTAGTCAAGTCTTTTGCTTCTTGAATTGCGGTGACCTTGGTGTGCCACTTTGATGAGAGAGACCTCAATATCTTCATCACCTTCTCGGATTCCTTGTAGGTTTTTCCCAAAGCTTCAAGACCATTGACAATGTCGGTGAACCTAGTAATCATCATAACAATAGTCTCGGTTTCTTTCATTGAAAACAATTCATAATTATGAACAAGTAAATTGATTTTTGACTCTTTCACTTGATTAGTTCCTTCATGAGTTATTTCAAGCAACCTCCAAATTTCTTTAGCCGATTTGCATTGACATATTCTATTATATTCATTTCTATCCATAGCACATTGCAAAGTAAAAACGATTATAGCATTTAATTGAAAGTTTCTTCTATCAAGCTCATTCCATTCTTGCTTAGGTTTTGGAACCAAAACTCCATCCACTAGTTTAGTGGGAAAAGTTGGGTCATCTTCGATGACATCCCATACATCTAAATCAGTAAATTGCAAATACCAAGTCATTCTAGTTTTCCAATAGGGATAGTCGGTTCCAGTAAAGAATGGAGCTCTATGTTTTGAAAAAATTTCAGCTTGGGATGAGCTTGATGGAATAGTCATTTCCTCTTAGACGATTAAGTCTTGAAAGAAGAGGTCTAGCTTTGATACCAATTGAGAAAACAAAGGCTAAGTTTAGTTAAGAAAAACACCCAAAAGGGGAGGGGGGGTGAATTGGGTTTTTAAAATCTTTTCAATCACAACAAAATTAAACAAAATATAAGCAAAGTAAAGAGATAGAGTTTAGAGAATTCAAACTCGGGTTTATAGTGGTTCGACACTTCCTTGCCTACGTCCACTCTCCTCAACCTCCTAACCGAGTGAGGGTTCTGTTGATGGCAAAATTCCCCTGCTACAATAGTAGTCACAAGCAACGGAATCTCGATCAATGCATAGTAGTAATACCTCCTTCCTCCTGCAAAAAGATGTCCAGATGGGTTGTCTGGATACACCCTCCGATGATTAAGTTAGTCTTTTGGAAGCTGTTGGAAAATAGAATTTTCCTTTGGGAGTGTTGCTCCGTGATTTTCGTCAAGGATGCTTATTGATTAGCAGGATCCCTTACCTTCCTGAGAGTCTCCTTAGAGTTTATATATGAGTCAGGAAGTATGGCCCTGCTGTGCCAGCGGGTTCTATCGTCATGATTGCGGCTCATAGGGTGGCAAAGCAATCATGACATTTTTGGTGCCAGGTGGCGGCTGTCACTTCAATTATGATATTTCTGGTGCTAGGTGGCGGCTGTCACTTCAGTTATGATATTTCTGGTGCCAGGTGGCGGCTATCACTTCAGTTATGACATTAAATATCGGGGATGTGTCAGGCACTTTGATAAGATTTAGGAATATCTTGTCTTTCTAAATATCGCGGATGTGTCAGGCACTCTGATAAGATTTAGGAATATCTTGTCGAGCATATCTTGCATTAAAGATGAGTGACAGTTCAGGAGACTTGGTCGTCAGTATTATCGGAGTTTGCTTTTTGATTGTGGGCGGAAATGGATCCGGCGAATCGCGAGTGTCTGACGAGCCAAGCTGTCCGGGTAGTCTGAATTGTCGGCGACGGACACTCTCCGGATAAGCGCTATCAGAGGATCCGGACATGCCTGTTCGGGGAAGTTGAATTGCCCTCCTCTCCCATCCGGATGGGAGATATCCGGAGAAGATGGAATGTTAGCCGGACAGAATTCCGGATGTGAGATATCCGGAGAAGGTGGAATGTCGGCCGGACAGAATTCTGGATGTGAGATATCCGGGTGGAATGAGCTATGTCGCGCGTTGCAAGGGGGAAAGAGCCACGTGGCATTTTTTAGGGAGGATCCCACAGGTTCCACTAACTTGAAGCTTCAACCAAGCTTCCAATCTTCTTACACTTGGATTCCGGTTCCAATGGGCTCTTACACAACCTCTTCAAGATTCAACCCTCTTGAAGGCTTTAACACTCAGATTGTTACAAGATATAATCACTCAACCTAGCTTAAAGATGGCTCAAATACAAGACAAAGCTAGGATGACAAACAAGAGTGCA
>JAJJMJ010024749.1:19135-45034 GCA_022059055.1 Vitis cinerea
CTAATGGATATGCAAGTGGTGATTTAATGCACTTATGAAAGAAATGAGAGCTTTTTGATCAAGAACAGGTAGGTGGGATTTGAATGCAAGTGTTCTCTTGTCAATAAATGAAGTGGAGCTCTCAATTTATAGGTTTCTAAGCTCGGGAGTCAAAAACAGCAAAAGGCAACCTTGTCCGGTCGAGCTAGGGGTCGACCGGTTCACTAGCCGTTGGAGCATTTAATGCATGACAGGTTACCGTTGCCTCAACCGGACCTCGACCGGTCCTCGACCGGTAAAGGAATCACCTCGACCAGGAAGAGAAGGTAACCGGTCGACCGGTTCCTCAACCGGTTGACCGGTTGGCCATAGCCTCGACCGGTTGACCGGTTGGCCATAGCCTCGACCGGTTGACCATAGCCTCGAGCGGTTGAGCCTTTTTAGCCCCGAAAAACCTATTTTTTGATTCTTTTCTTTTCTAACACTTAGGCAAGGTCATTAGGTAAATTATTAAGCCAATTTTGAAACATTTTGCCTAAGGTAAATTAGTTAAAAACTCAGGTTTTAATGAAATCGACATTTTAAAGAATAAAATGAGTTTTCTAAGGTGCATGAAACGTATGAAAATCCTAAGTGCACTCATGCATTCATCTTACATTAGTTTCCTATGATCTCAAGTCTTCCAAGCGTCTCGATCTTGTATCCATTTGGTCCTTTGATGAATTTTCGAGTTTGTACCTGAGACTCTTAAACATTAAACCAATTAGTTACTTAACCATAGTTTGTTATCATCAAAACCCGATTAGGAGAACCCTTGGGCTAACAAGTAGAATGGATAGTTTCATGAAGTACCCCTCTTAGACGCAGTGCTAACACTTTGGCTATGGTCTTGTAAGACTAGTGATCAAGTTAATGGGTCTATAGTCTGATATCTTTTTTTACATGCTTTTTTTGGGTATCAGAACTATGAAGGAAGCATTAGTGCTTTGATTAATAATCCCGCTCCTATGAAACTCAGCAAACACTCTCACTATATCCTCCTTGATCACTTCCCAACAATTTTGAAACACTGCAATGGTAAAGCAATTAGGCCCCGGTGCCTTATCCCTATCCAAGTGAAAAATGGCATTATAAATCTCTTCTTTAGTAAAAGGGGATTCCAACCTAGACGCGCTCTCTCCAGATATAGGGGACCAATCTAAGCCTTCAACTCTCTAAGACTCTCCAAGAGGGCTCACGTAGAGCTTTTCAAAATACCTTAAAATCTCCTATTTGATGCTCTGTGAATTGTTCAGCACTAGGCCTTTTTCGTTCTCCAACACCTTGATAAATTTCCAATTTCTCCTGCCATTAGCCACTTTATGGAAAAATTTTGAGTTACAATCCCCTTCCTTAACCCATTTCACTCTACCTTTTTGTCTCCAATGAATTTCTTCCCTTAAAATCAACTCCTCTAACTCCCCTTTCCTTAAGGCTCTTTGGATTAAAAGTTCAGGGGAAAGGCCCCCTTCTTGCTCCATGGAGTCATAGTTAGCTAAATCGAACAAAATGCTTTTTTTTTTCCTTTCAATTAGGTCTCCAAAAGAAGTCTTATTCCACTCTTTCAATTTGGCCTTAAGGAATTGCAATTTCCTCATGAACTTGTGACTTTCCCACCCATCTCCCTAAAACTCTCTCCACCAACTTCCAAAGTTCTCCTTAAAATTAGGGTGTTGCAACCACATATTCTCGAACCTAAACGATGTTGGGTCCCACTTGAATGGATTGGTTTCCAAGACTATCGGCCAATAATCCGATGTCCATCTAGGAAGAACTTCTTGAAGACTTTGAGGGAATAATTGTTTCCACTCATTTGAGTAGAGAAAACAGTCTAATCTCTTGCAAACGGGATGCTCTTGCATGTTTGACCAAGTGAATGGTGCTCTTCTTAAAGGTGGATCTATCAATTCATTTTCTCTTATAAAGTCATCAAAGTCCTTCATGCTTGGGGTCAAACTAGCACCTCCCAATTTTTCTGAACTTCTCCTTATGACATTGAAATCACCTCCCACACACCAACATGGGGAAGAGAATCCAAAAATGTATGAAAGCTCCACCCAAAAATCCTTCCTAAGTGTTGTGCTATTAGGGCCATAAACTACTGATAACCAAAACTGTTCGCTTCCATCCACTACGAACTTGATTGAGACCGAAAAAGAACCTAATACCACCTCCTTACTATGCATTTTTTTAGTGTCCCAAATGACCAAAATCCCACCTGAAGCCCCGCATACCGGAAGGGTTGCCCATTCCTTATTTCTAACTGTCCAAACACTACCCACGAACCTTCTATCACACTCAGCCTTTTTTGTTTCCTAAATCATCACTACATCCGGCCTTTTAGATCTCATAAAATCTTTAACCACCCTTCTCTTTTTCCTTAAACCCAAACCCCTGGTATTCCAACTTATTATCTTCATGTATTAAACTCACTGACCCTAATCCTCCAAACCCTTTCCAACAATTCTCACTAACCTGTGGAACATCTGTTCTTCTTCCTGGAATATACCTTGATATCCAGAGTCTTTAAAACCTCATTCACTTTTTCCATTTTCCTGGGGGACAGTCCTTCTATTTGGAACTCACCCGATGGGGAGCCCACAGTTACACCCTGACTAACTGTAGCCAGGTTGGAGGGCGGAATTGTTTTAGGCGACAATGGGTTAACACTCTCAGTCAACTGGTTAGGATAAGCAAACTAGTTCTCCACCATTACGAGGTTAGGGATGCCAACAGAATTTTGACCTACAGTACCATCGTCATCGTTTTTGAAAAAAATTACAGAGTTCACTCGGTTTTCCAAAGGATCTAGAGACTGAAAGTCTGAACTGATAAGATTGGGAACAGAAGGACTTGAGAAAGAAGGAGTCAAACCACAAGAAGGGGAAACAAAAGACGAGGGAGACTGAGAAGGTGAAGACGGGATTACCTCCAGATTTTTCGCGACCGACAATCCACAAATCCCCATAAATCTAGGCCCTTTACCTCTGATTCTTGGCGTAGAAGGCAAAACCAAGACTGCTGAGCCGCAAAGATCAGACCCCACTCAGCCCAAAAGTCCTTCTTTGCCTTCATCGGAGAAGAAATTGTTCATGGCCACTTCGTTTCTTGACGTTGAGGCCCCTTCCCCAAGACGATTCTTCCAAAGTCTTGGAAATCGACGGGAAAAGAGAAGACTCGCACTCGATCCTCTTTCCGGCTGAAAATCGACCCCTAAAGCCTCTTCCTCTGGATTCTCATCATTGTCAGTCTAGTCCTTCCCACTCGAAAAAGGCTCATTGTGGCACCGGAGACCTTGTCGATGCTCAGAGCTTGGGGGGAAAAGGATGGACCACAACTTCTTTGAACCGATCGTCGCCTTCTTCTTCACGGGACTACTGGACTGAGCCTCAAGACCAGAGACCGTTTTCCCCTTTCCCGCTGTAGAAGGAACATTTCCTTTTTGTACCGTCGTCTCCGTCTCGACTGAGGCTTCTCCTCCTGGGCTAAGGCCCAACCCCGACGGGCCGTTGGAAATACAACCCACTTTATCATATGTTGGGCCGATCTTAGACAGGGACTGGGCCTTCCTTTCATAGGTCTGACCTCCCTCAACAGCAGAGGCCTCGTCCCCTTCGGCCTTAACTTCTCCCGCTTCCTCCTTCTCGCCGAGGTCGTCCTCCATTTTGTTTGAATTCAAACTAGGCAACGACTGTGCTTGATCTCCCTTTCCACGTGTCCCCCTTACAAGAGACACCACCATACCCCTTTCTCCTCCCTTCCTCGTTCTGTTGTCCTCCCCGACACGACATCTTCCCCCAGCCGTAGATCTAATTCTCTCTACCTGCCATCATCTACATGTCCTTGTGTTAGATGCCTCTCCTCCCGAGTTGACTTACCATTTACGTTACCTCTCAAGTTGTCTTCTTCTCCGACCACTACGACGGCAACTGTAAACACCCAATCCCCGTCTGTCACTTCTAACAAAGCTGGGAGGATTGACTTATCTTTCATTGCGATTCTTACCCTCGCCTTGCTAAGATCGAACAATTTCAACATTCGCCAGTCGATTTCAATCCCCGTCCCCCACTGCTCCACAATTTTCTTCAAGTGTACCTCAAACCAAAGATGAAATGGCAACCCTCATAATTCGATCCAGCCTCCTCTGAACTTCCCCTCTATTTTTGAATTTTCCTTTGGCGACCACCTTCTCAACTGGACGGTTTTCCTTCCCTCAACCCGTAAGTTCCTCAAATCTTGGAGAAAGAGAGCTTCCTCTATTGTTTCGACGAAAAAAACTCTTTTTCTGCTTGAGAATGGTACTATCGTGACTACACCTTTCTTCCCTAATTTTCTCACCACCGCTCATCCAACCTCACCCCATTTAATGTTATCCTCGTTGCAATCACACACCACTGCCCGCGCCCACCTCCCAACAAGAACTAGACTGCCTCCTCTTGGTCTTTCACCACTAACCACTTTCGTAAAGGATCGGTGCAAAGGACCCACATGATTATATGAGAAATTTTCCCCTCTATATTGCCTTCCTTTTTCGACTGCATTCGAAGAGGGGACCACCATCATTGAAGACAACGCACTTTTAATATTCTCCCATCCTCTGCCCTCCTCGCCCTCTAGAATAATCAAATAAGCATATTTTCTGTTGTTAGCGAACTCCGAGATCCTTACGAACCTTCTGTGGTCGTTGAAGCCAACTTCCATCAAATGGGCACTACATTTTCCCCTGAACTTTCTATTGAATCCCAGGTGACTCTTCATTTCGATGGCTTTCGTCAAATGTTCGATCAACCACCCGACTGCTTCCTTTTCAAAGCCTAAGACGAAAACAGAGCCTCTACTGTGCTCTGCTACCGAGCACCAAGTTCCTCCATGCTCGCCTTCCAGCCTAACCAAGAAGGTTTTCCTCTCCACGAAAACCTTCATCGTCCTTACCATTGGAACAGTGTCAACAAAAAGCAAACGGATTCTACCTTCATGGCTTCTCTCTCTAAGGATCCGAGAAACATAAATATACACCTATACAATACATATCTGCAAGACTATCCTTGATTTTTTTGTACAAAAGCTAGGTCAAACAAACCTTTTCCTTAATAGACCACTATAAGTACCATGCTTTTATTTTGCCAAAGGAATTTCAAAGTTGGAGTATGTCCAGAATACTGCATTTAAGAGTTGAATAAACACTGGAGAGAACTGATAAACCTGGTAAACCGAATGCCTGTTCTGGACTTTTTTTATATGTAAGTTTGGATACTAGGTTCCCTACTTAGAACATCGTCGATGGAATAATTGGCAACATATGCAAATACCACTTTCATGGATTCTTAAATGTTAAAAGACCTAGGACAGGACAAAAACCAATAGGAAATGGGTAGCAAAATAAATAAAAACAACAACAAAATGTCAGGCACCAGTCATAGCAAGATAATACAAGTTCCAAATAGTGCAATGTATAGCTCAAACAGTGAAAAAAAAAACATGCATACAATTTCTATTTTATATCTTAATGGTCAAACCTCTTTTGTGGAGACTATTGGGCAAAGGTCGTTAAACTTATCAAATTTTTTGAGTAATTGGCATCGAAATAATCATATATTGCATTCTTCAAAATTCCAATTGGGTGTTGATCCCTCCTGTGAAGCTGCATTCCAAGTTTCGAAAAAATTGCATCCGGGACATTGTTTGTAGGATCATCCCTCACCACATCTACAAACCCGACAACCAAATATATCAAGCCAACCAAAAGAACTTGAAAAAGGTTTAGTGCATGAATTCTAATTTTACCAAATATTCAGAATAGAATAACCCAAAAAAATTTTAAAATGCAAAGACTCCAAGTTGCATTTCACGCCCTGACGAAGTATCATCTGAGATATAGCTTAGTGAGTATAGTTTATTTTTTAAGGCTCTGCAAGCCAAGTTTATCAAGGCAATCAGCAAAATCCAAAAACTCGAGTGCATCCATTCCAATCACATAGACTCCCAGGTCTTTGAATTGAAAAAATAAATAAATAAATAAATAAATAAAAATTGAAATTGACCTTAAGTTTTAGAAACAAAATCCACCATTCAACTACATTAAACCAATCCAAAGCAATAAAAAACAACCCATTAGATGAATTTTGACATCAACCAATACGCAAATAAGCATAAAAAAATATAAATATAAAGGAAATCAGAGTTGTAATTGCATTCTTACTTTCAAAAAATTTGCACATCTTCCCTACAAAACCCACATTCAAAAATATCAAACCAATTGAAAAAATGCCATAAACCCAGTACAGAACCAAATACCCAACACAAATACACCATTAAAAAATAAATAAATAAAAAGGGGAGAAAATTTAACCTTTATCAGAAGGCAAAATTGCAAGCCTAGTTATATAAATGCACCAAACACCTCCAACAGTACAACAAATAGAATAGAAACGTAACCCGCTAAGCTTGTAAAACGCAAAATAAGTTCTTCAATTCCAATTTCACAAAAAATAAAAATAAAAATAAAAAAAATAAAAAAAATAAAAAATAAAAAAATTGTAGAATCCATATAACCAAAAGAAACCCAAAAATTAAAAAATAAATAAATAAAAGAAAAAAGAAAAGGGAAACCATTCCTGAATTCTACTATCGCCAAACAGAACGAGGAGTATAACAGGGAAAAAAAAAAGAAAGAGAGAAAGAAGTGAAAGTTGAAACATGCATTCTTAATTTCACAGTAATGACGTCTCTAACCATGTAAGTCTCAAAAGAGAGAAGGAAGTCTGATAACGACAATTGCAAATTGAATGACACAAGTTGGGCATAAGAATACTCAGAAAAATGCAAATTGGATGCTTGAATTCTAACCTAGCAGAAAAAAAAAACGCATAATAGAAAAGAAATCAGATTGTGAAATTGCAAACAAACGACGCGACTTGAGTGCAAATGCCTACAAAAACGCAAATTGGGCACACAAAATTCAAGCTAAAGATCCTTTTTAAACGCAATTTTGGGATGTGGGTATGTTACCATCTCTGCCAATCTTGACTCCACCAAGCTTCATTAAAAGGAATGAATCATCTCTTAGTTGTAAATCTATTTTACTCTACTTAATAAATGTTCCCTGAGATAAATGGATGGTTTCATGAAGAATTTTTGGTAAACTGATTCCTCCTTGGCCCTAAAGTTACAAAGGGAGCATTGATACTCTGGTCTATCACCCTCTTATAGCGAAACTCCATGAACACTCAAAGTAGATCCTCTTTAATCACGTCCTAACACTCCTAAAACACGGCTATGCAGTGTTAGGTCTATGTGGAGGTTGATGGTTGACGTGATGGATTTTCTGCTTGCTGTGATGGAGGTGGGCTTTCACGGAGGAGGATTGTTAGGGTAGCGTGGTGGCTGGTATGAAGATGTGTGTGGAAGGTGATCCTGCCCATATTTCGGTGAGTAAGAGCTTTTGTTTGAGATGAAGGTTGTGGGCCCCTGAGAATGATCAGGGTCGCCCCTTGGGTTGTTGGTTTGATGGTTTGATGGTTTTTAATGGGCTGGCCCACATGGATAAATAAACAGTGGTCCAATCCATGTAAAGATTACTTTCTTTAGAAATAAAAATATCCATAGAAAAATATTAAATAATGTGCATTTAATACCACTCTCTTAACATTCAATAAAATTATTATTTACACAAACTAATGCAATCATATAAGCAAGTTCTAAAATTGATTTTCCAATTCTGTAATTATTTCTTATTTTTTAATTCTATGTTTATTTTTTGAAAATTTTGCTAAAAAAAAATAAAAAGAAAAGAAAAAAAAAATATTAAAGTTAACAAATCATTTTTACTTGCTTTTTCAAACTTATTTCACTCTTTTTTTTTCTTTTCCATATAAAAAAATTAAATAATTTTAAAATATATAAAATTTAACTAATTTTAATTATACATATGAAATCATTTTTTTTCTTTATTTCTCCTTTTTGAGTACTTTCCTAGAACAAAAAATAGCTTAAAATTTTATTATTGTGTATGGTTCTTGGTAGGAGTGCAACTTTGGCAGATTAGTCGAATCCAATCCGATATGTTTAGACAATTATTTTTAATATTCAAGTTAAACTTTTTCAACTCAAATTCAATTTGAGTTAGATTGAAACCAAAGTTTAAATTAGGGATAGAAACACTTATTTGAATAACTACTGAACAAACTTTTAATGTTTTTATAATATTTCCAACATATGTTATTTTATATAATAATTTTATTCTTTCCAAATTTTTATAAAAAAAAAAATCAAATTATATTTTTATTAAAAAAGATATATAACTTTGTTTTTGTTTTTGTTTTTGTTTTTGTTTTTGTTTTTTTTCGTTATTTTAAAATTTTGTCCTACTTACTATTTAAAATTTGATATAAGTATTGTGGACCCGATCCACCGGACCGGCGCGACTCGCTATTAAAAGAAAAGAAGGAATGAAAAAGTTGAGTTTTCCAGTTTTGAAAAACCCGCCCCCGGTGAGGAACGGTGTTGTATGGAGTCGCCACTTACTTTTTATTTTTATTTTTATTTTTAAAATGGGAAAATTAAGTAAGAACAAAAACCCCTAATGACCCCAGTATGGAAAAAAAACGGTCTGCGAAAACTAGATTTTGGGTCCGGGGATCAGGTTACCCATTGGGAAGGTACCTCATGCGAGGTAGCACCCCTCTAGGCCCGGAACTCGGTCTCTACTAATGAATTGGGTATGTGGGAGCATATGGGTCAAAAATGAAACCCTAGGCTAAACAGATGTCATGAATCACACAATCCTAGTTGGTATTTGGCATGCATATGAATTCAACCAACCAAAATAATGGGTGCGTACCTGTGGTCCCTAGCCAAGCGCTGCATAAAAGGTCGATAAACACATAACAAACATTCAAGATTAAGCACCATGCATGCATATGATTCAACAATCAAAACCAATGAGGCGTACCTATAGTCCCTATCCATGTGCTACAGCAGAGGGTGAGTCAGTCACACAACATGTATTCAAAATCAAGCATCCAAGCTTGTGCCAAAAAGGAAGATAGCTGGTTGAAATGAGGTAAGGGACTCCCCAAATGTCATACAAATCGAACTAGACTCATCTAGACCACACCACCCATAACTTCAAAATTGCCCATACTAACAGAAATCAAACACTGACTTAAACCTTCAAGATGGCTCACAAGTGCCCTATAGCAAATGGGTTTGAGCCCCAATGGATAAGGGCTCGAAAAATGCCAAAATCGAGGGCTACCTAAAGTCCTCCAGCAGAACAGGTTGAACTAGTTCTCAACTAGTACAACCTATTGAGAAGAATTCCCAAATTTTTCTACAAAACTCCTAAATGAGTGAGGATTCAAACAAAAGAAACGGTTCTCAATTCCGAGCCTGGATGAGTGAGAACCAAACAAAGCCCGATCAGGTGCTCCTCATGACTGATAGAGTCAGCCAGCCATGGTGCTGAACCGGATGAACCGGTTTCCAACCGGTTCATCTGGTTGATAAAAAATACCAAATTCGGTCAGAAAGTTCCTAAGTGATTAAGGAAGCAAACAAAAGAAACGGTTCTCAATTCTGAGCTCGGATGAGTGAGAACCGGACAAAGAAAGACAGGTGTTCCTCATGGCTGACAGAGGCAGCCAGCTATTGTGCTGAACCAGTTGAACCGGTTCCCAACTGGTTCATCCGGTTGATAAAAAATCCCAAATTTGGTCAGAAAGTTCTTAAGTGATTAAGGAAGTAAAAAAAAGAAACGGTTCTCAATTCTGAGCTCAGATGAGTGAGAACCGGACAAAGAAAGGCAGGTGTCCCTCATGGCTGACAGAGGCAGCCAGCTATTGTGCTGAACCGATTGAACCGGTTTCCAACTGGTTCATCCGGTTGATAAAAAATCCCAAATTTGGTCAGAAAGTTCCTAAGTGATTAAGGAAGCAAACAAAAGAAACGGTTCTCAATTCCGAGCTTGGATGAGTGAGAAGCGGACAAAGAAAGGTAGGTGTTCCTCATGGCTGACAGAGGCAGCCAGCTATTGTGCTGAACCGGTTGAACCGGTTCCCAACTGGTTCATCCAGTTGATAAAAAATCCCAAATTCAGTCAGAAAGTTCCTAAGTGATTAAGGAAGCAAACAAAAGAAACGGTTCTCAATTCCGAGCTCGGATGAGTGAGAACCAGACAAAGAAAGGCAGGTGTTCCTCGTGGCTGACAGAGGCAGCCAGCTATTGTGCTGAATCGGTTGAACCGGTTCCCAACCGGTTCATCTGGTTGATAAAAAAAATCCCAAATTCGGTCAGAAAGTTCCTAAGTGATTAAGGAAGCAAACAAAAGAAACGATTCTCAATTCCGAGCCCAGATGAGTGAGAACCGGACAAAGAAAGGCAGGTGTTCCTCATGGTTGACAGAGGCAGCCAGCTATTGTGCTGAACCGGTTGATAAAAAATCCCAAATTCGGTCAGAAAGATCCTAAACCATTCATAACCAATCAACAACAATCATGTGTGGCCTTTATTATCCACACCCAAGCAATACAATCTTCATATCAAAGGGAAGAAAAGATGATGAGGAAGGAGAAAAACATATGAAGACGAGGAAGATAAACTGTAAGTAAAGAAAATTCAGCATGCTTACCTCAGAATCTCCACCAAATATGATCCGTGTATGCCAATGATGACTCCCAAAACTAAGATGTTGTCATTCTCCTCTTCAAAGAAACCACAGTGTTGAAGCTTTCCCCCATGCTCTCAACTCAGAAGATGCTCCTGACCTTTTTGTTTCTCTCACCAGCAAAATTTCCCCTCTCTCAAAAAATGCCAAAAGGTCTTTTGCTCTCCTCTCTTCCCACCTTTTATACTCATACCCCTATCAGCATTTGAGCCTCCTGGGTTCCTTCCCCTTCAGCACTGAAATCCCCTTCATCAGCATGGGAACCACACCCCTCATTACTTCTCTTAAACTTACGAGGCCAGCTCACTCCCTTCAGTTTTCAGCTTGCTTCACCACCAAGAATCCATATGGATTCGTGGTGGGTTGCAAGGAACCTAAACCAAGGCCCAAAATGGACCCACAACATTGCCCAAAACCAATCTGGAGCTTACAGGCCTGAGCCATGTAGGATTTGGGCCCCAAAATTACTAGAATTAGTGTTTTACCTCAGCTGACTCAATGAACCGGCTGAACCGGCCGAACCGGATGCCCACTGGTCAAATTGATGGCAAAAAATTTTGAAAATTTGACAGAATGTTGCTAGAAGAGTAAGGAATCCATGAAAAAAAACGTTACATGATTCTGAGTTCGGAAGAGGGAGATATGATCAAAACAATTACCAAAAATCAGTGTTCTACACCGGCTGACTCGATGAACCGGCTGAACCGGCTGCTAACCAGCCGACCGGTTGCAAAAAATTTTGAAAATTTTACAGAATGTTCCTGGAAGAATAAGGAATCCATAAAAAGAAACGGTTCTTGATTCCGAGTTTGGATGAGGGAGATACGATCAAAACAAGCCCGAGTGCTCTGAACCTCAACATGCCCCTATAAATTCCAACTAAGCTAAAACATCGGGATGACCCCACTTCCTTCCTATAGCGTGATGTGAACGACTAGGAAAATGGCCATGGTGACCCTCCAAAATGAACCACATATGCACCATAATGGACCACAGACAAACCCACACGAGGCTCGGACACCGACTAAGCCCAAAAGGGGCCCTAGTGGTGCCATATGCGAACGATGGGTGGATGTGACACCCGAAGGATAAATGCCAGTGTCGAGGGACAAAATTGAGGGTCTACAAATATGCCCCTCTTCAGTAGAGTGAATGAACGAGTGAATTGTGAGTGCGAAGTGCATGTAATGCAAGAGTGAAATGAACTCTAGTGAAGAACCCAAATGACCAACAATTTTGTCCCGACCTAACAATAAAGAAGGCTAAGGGAAATAAGTCATGCTAATCGACTGGACTTTGGGATCTAGGCACGATGCCGGAGAAAGATAAAAGAAGACCCGATCATGATGCCGGGAAAGATCCGGGCAAGTACCGGAGAAGGGTTTGGGCAAGTACCGAAAAATGGTGGAATCCGGGCGAGTACCGAAAACGGGTAAAATTCGGGCGAGTACCAGAGAAGGGTCCGGGCGAGTACCGGAAAATGGTGGAATCCGGGCGAGTATCGAAAAATGGTGGAATCCGGGTGAGTATTAGAAAAGTGTGAAATCCAGGCGAGTACCGGAAAATGGTGGAATCCGGGCGAGTACCAGAAAAGTGTGAAATCCGGGCGAGTACCGGAGAAGGGTCCGGGAGAGTACCGGAAAATGGTGGAATCTGGGCGAGAATCGGAAAAGTGTGAAATCCGGGTGAGTATCGGAAAATGGTGGAATCCGGGCGAGTACTGGAAAATGGTGAAATCTGGGCGAGTACCGAAAAATGGTGGAATCCGAGCGAGTACTGGAAAAGTGTGAAATCCAGGCGAGTACCGGAGAAGGGTCCGGGAGAGTACCGGAAAATGGTGAAATCCGGGCAAGTACCGGAAAAGTGTGAAATTCGGGCGAGTACCGGAAAAGGGTCCGGGTGAGTACCGGAAAATGGTGGAATCTGGGCGAGTACTGGAAAAGGGTCCGGGAGAGTACCGGAAAATGGTGAAATCCGGGCGAGTACTGGAGAAGGGTCCGGGCGAGTACCAAAAAAGCTTCGGGCAAGTACCGAAGAAGGGTCCAGGCGAGTACCGGAAAATGGTGGAATCCGGGCGAGTACCGGAGAAGGGTCCGGGCGAGTACCGAAAAATGGTGGAATCTGGGCGAGTACCGGAGAAGGGTTCAGGCGAGTACCGAAAAAGTGTGAAATCCGGGCGAGTACCGAAAAATGGTGAAATCCGGGCGGGTACCGGAAAATGGTGGAATCGGGGATCGAACTCGGGCACGATGCCGAGGAACCACCGAACTAAAAGGGAGTAGGGATGCCATTACTAAGGCTCAAAACACCTAAACAGACAGGGGCTGCCTTAAAACAAAACTCAGAGCAAAATAGGGGGACTCAAGATGCAACCGCTGATATACTAACCTTGATAACAAAGGCGTATGCCCCAGTATGACGTCCAGGGACTGCCAACAAATGACTCGAAGAAACCAGAAATCAAACACCTTCATCATGACAAAAGAAAGGGGTATGCCCCGGTGTAACACTAGAAAATGCCGATAAATGACAAGCGAGAAATCACAATCACCCCTAACAAATGGAAAGAAGGGGGTATGCCCCTATAGGACAAACTCATAAATGTGACCAAGGGTGAAAGGAAGGAGTTATGCCCCAGTCTAAGATATCAATATCATGTCAGAATCCCATAACCGCACATATGGTTAAAGTCAGAGAGCTGAAAATATCACAATCATCCATTTCTAAGGAAAAAAAAACCCTCCACTCTAATCCACAACATCCAATATCCACAAAAACTGATAGGGGATATGCCCTAGTGTGTACATCTGAAACTCATATATCTTAATGAAAACTCTGGAATACATCACTGAAGACCCACTCATTTGAACTAACGAACAAGACAATGAATGGGGTATACACCCCTGCTGGGTCGATGAATACCATGAATCTGATCTCGGGTCAGACCCCCAGAAGCACTCTACTATATGAAGAAACTGAGCTGAATGCAGGGCTTACTCAAACTTTGATGTCCATAACATCGCTAGGTGAAACGGAATGCCTGCGTACATGTATAAAGAGCCAAAGCCAGCATGCAAGGATGGGGGCATGCCCTAGTATAAACGTGTCAAAACATCAGGCAAAGGTGCCCTCAACGGTCCCAACTCTCTGTATCATCTATCTCTGATCATGGACCTGAGGCAAGCAAACTGAATGGAAAGGCAATATGTGACCCTTGATATCCCCCGAAGCAATGGAGACCTGTCAACATCTCATACTCAATCAGTAGACAGAGCTTGTCCGAATGAACCACGTCGAAGTAGACATGAGATCTCATGGCCTCAGGGTGGTCTTACGACTCGGACCGTAATGTAGGCCAGGGGTAAAAGGTGAATGAAACGATGGGAAACAAAGGCCCAAATCTCCCAATAGATAATGCCAAACCCCTGTGTGTGCAATGTCAAATATCGCAGAACCATGTGAGCAAGGTGACTCAACCCTGCATCCAAATAAAAAAACAAACAATAGGTGACATGCACCAAAGAACTCATCATTCATGAAGTGAAACGACGATCGACGAGGATAGAAGCAGACAAAAAGGGATAAGATGAATGATGAATGGGTGTAGAAGAAAATGGAGAAACCAACTGGGATACGAATATAGCAATATGTGACAACGACGAACAATTCATCCTAAGAACGCCAAATCAAAGCAAGTCACTATATGATGGGAATGGTGATGTAGACAATGATCCAAGGGCTTAGTGCCAAGGAAACCCAAACCTCACTCCCAATGTGTCGCCCAGATCCATGGTGAGAAGGATCGTACAATGCTCTCATCCGACTCTTAAAGGAAAAAGAAATCTCTCAAACCCAAAACCACCTCTGATGATCCCAAGTATATCAACGAATACCAAACAAGCACAATTTTTTCTTTTTTTTTTTCCTTTTTTATTTTATTTTATTTTATTTTATTTTTTTATTATTATTTTTTTGGCCGAATTCCATACTATCACAATCCAACAAAAAGAACCCCAAACCTCCAATCTTGACTGGCCCCTTCAACCTAAGAATCCTGGATCAAAGCCTACAGGCGGAACGAAGGGTGTGACAAACCTGACTGGTAGCTCTGGGACGAGAGCGCATCATCATCACACAAGGAAAAACAGAAGCGAAGTGAATAGAGATGATAGAAACCGGACTAACAGGTAGACGGTGTGAAGATGCAAAATGGAGACGAAAAGAAACAGGTAATGATGCAAGAAAGAACAAACGAAGAATGACACCATGCCCACAATGCTCATAGATCCAATCAATAAATACAAAGCGCACAAGGGTATGCCCCCAACCTAGGTCAGAAAAGGTATGCAAGGCTGAATGAAAGAAAAGGCCATAATAAACCACGTGAGACTCAAAGGGCTAGCAATAGTATATATCAATGTATGGGTGTGCAATAGGGAATATGGCTACTCGAAGTGACGGCCACCCATCCTCTGACCATGATCTCATGCATAAAACTTCTTCAGCTGATCCACATTAATTGGCTCTGTGAACTGATTTCCGTCTAGGTCTGTCAACCAGGCAGCTCCCTCTCGAGTCAGATCTCAAATGACATAAGGCCCGCTCCAACTCGGTCTAAACTTGCCTCTAGGGTCGCTGATCAATCTCCTGAGGAATTTCAAGACTAGGTCACCTCTCTGGAATTTCCTAGGCTTGACCCTCTTTTTGAATGCATGGGTCATCTTCCTCTGATAGGCCTGAACATGATCTGCCGCCCTCAATCTCTTCTCATCCAACAGGCTAAGCTGATCGTAACGAGACTGGGCCCACTCGGCCTCAGATATATGCTGCTCTAGTGCTACTCTCAAAGATCCCATCTCAATCTCAACAGGTAGCACTGCCTCCATACCATACACCAAAGAATACGGGGTAGCTCCAATAGAGGTATGAAAAGATGTACGATAAGCCCACAATGCGAAAGGGAGCTTTTCTGACCAATCCCGAGAAGTCTCGACCATCTTTCTCAAAATCCTCTTGATATTCTTATTTGCGGCCTCAACTGCCCCGTTAGTCTGCGGCCTGTACGCAGACGATCTGTGATGCTGAATGCCATACTCTTGAATTAACGTGTCCACCTCGCCCTTGAAATGCACCCCTCTGTCTGAGATCAGCTCATGAGGGACCCCATATTGGCAGATAATATGCGATCTGATGAACTTGGCCACTCTGGCCGCTGTCAACCTAGCATAAGAAGCAGCTTCCACCCACTTGGTGAAATAGTCAATGGCAACCAAAATGTACTCATGCCCACTAGAAGACTTGGGCGAGATCTTCCCAATAATATCAATACCCCATACTGAAAATGGCCAAGGGGATGCAAGTGCATGCAACTCAGAAGGTGGCACGTGTATCAAGTCTCCATGCATCTTACACTCCTGACATCTCTGTACAAACTGGCAACAATCTGTCTCCATGGTCAACCAAAAGTAGCCAGTCCTCATGATCTTACGTGCTAGCATATGACCTCCCATGTGTGGGCCACAGACCCCTGCATGAACCTCTCTCATCACTCGATCTGCAGATGCACGGTCTAGACATAATAATAACAAGCCATCAGGTGATCTTCTATACAGTGCATCCCCACAAACAACAAATCTGGTGGCCAACTGTCTCAATGCTCTCCTATCCTTGGCCGAGGCTGACTCTGGGTAAGCGCCGCATGATAGAAACTGATAAATATCGTGATACCATGGCAGCTCAATCTGATCCTCTATCTCTCCAATCAGACAATAGTAAGCTGGTGCAGACCTAGTCTCAATCAGCAATGGCCTAACATTCACCCCCGCAGGGATCACAATCAGAGAAGCCAAGGTGGCTAATGCATCGGCAAACTGATTCTCCGCCCTGGGCAGATGTATATACCTTAACACATCGAATCTATCAATCAATAGGTCCAAGTAAGCATGGTATGGTTTCAGCTTCTCATCCCGTGTCCTCCAGATACCCTGAGTCTGCTTTATAACCAAGTTGGAATCCCCGTGGATCTCCAACTGTCTAATGCCAAGATCAAGTGCAGTCTCCAAACCTGTAATGCAAGCCTCATACTCTATAATATTATTCGTCAACCGGTGATGATCAGAAAATGCTAACCGGACTGATCTGGGGATATGATCACCCTGTGGTGATATCAACAAGATACCAATGCCAAACCCCGACTGATTGGCGGCACCATCAAAGTACAACCGCCATCCCGTAATACTAGTCATTGAAATGATCTGCTCATCAGGGAAATCATCATCAACCGATCTGTCATCGGATATTGGGAAAGAAGCTAGATGATCTGCAACAATGCTTCCTTTTATTGACTTCTGTATGACATAATGAATATCAAACTCTGTCAACAATACCAGCCATCTCATGAGCCTACCGGTCAGAACAGGCTTGTCAAATAGATACCTCAACGGGTCCAATCGTGAGACCAAAAGCACGGAATACTCTGTCATGTAATGTCTAAGTCTCCTAGTGGCCCAAACCAATGCCAACCAAAGGCGCTCAATCATAATGTACTTGCACTCATACTCAAGCATCCTCTTACTCAAATAATAGATGGCACGCTCCTTCCCCAAATCATCAAGCTGAGCTAACATGCATCCTAAGGCCATGTCTGAAACTGATAAGTACAGAAGCAAAGAACGCCCCGGTGTGGGAGGCACTAAAACCGGAGGAGAAAGGAGACACTCCTTAATCCTCTCAAAAGCGCGCTGACAATCATCACTCCAAACTGTAGGCTGATTCTTCCTCAGAAGGCGGAAGATAGGCTCATAAATGTCTGTCAGTCTAGCAATGAAACGACTGATGTACTGCAATCTACCTAGGAATCCCCTGATCTCTTTCTCAGTCCTCGGGGCAGGCATGTCAAGTATGGCTCTGATTTTCTCTGGATCAATCTCTATACCTCGCTCACTAACAATGTGTCCCAGCAATTTTCCAGAAGCCACCCCAAAGGTGCACTTCTTGGGATTCAATCTCAGCCTGAACTGTCTAATCCTCTCAAAGAACCTTTGTAAGGCTGCTAAGTGATCTGTCCTGTCTCGGGACTTCACTATCATGTCATCCACATATACCTCGACATCTGTGTGCATCTATCATGGAACAGAGTAGTAGCAACTCTCTGATAAGTGGCTCCTGCATTCTGCAACCCAAATGGCATAACCCGGTAGCAGTAAGTACCCCACTCAGTAATGAAAGAAGTCTTTTCCATATCCTCTGGAGCCATCAGAATCTGATTATACCCAGAAAAGCCATCCATGAAGGACAACATCGGATGCCCTGCAGTGCTATCAACCAGCATATCAATGTGTGGGAGGGGAAAATCATCTTTAGGGCTGGCCTTATTCAGATCTCGAAAGTCAACACAAACCCTAACCTTGCCGTCCTTTTTGGGAACAGGGACGACATTAGCCAGCCACTCAGGATACTCAACCACTGACAAGAAGCCAACACTGAGTTGCTTCCGAATTTCTTCCTTAACCTGCAAACTCCATCGAGGGTGTAGTCTCCTCAATTTCTGCTTAACGGGCCTAGCATGTGGTAAAATGGGCAGGTGATGCTGCACTATGGAGGGGTCAAGGCCCGGCATGTCCTCATATGACCATGCAAATACATCCAAGTATGACCTGAGCAGGTCAATCAACATACTCCTCTCATCAAGAGATAGAGAAGAGCCAATCCTGATCTCCCTGAGCTGATCTGGTGCCCAAAAATCTATCAACTCTGTGCTACCAGAAATGGGTGTGACTTTCTCGTTCTTTGTGTCAGAATCAAACTCTGACTGACCACCCAGTGGGTCATCCGTATCTCCCACATCATCAACATCATATATATGTGTCGTGGATGCTGGTGGTGCAATCAAAGAAAGATGCTGTGACACAGTCAAGTACTCGAAAATACTCATATCATTATTACCATCAGAAATATCATTAAAGCGGGTGACAAACCCGGACATAGTGTTAGAAGAAAGAGGTGGGTCCACAGAGTCGAAAGCTCCCTCAATAGAAGTAAAATCAGAAGTAACGACATCAAAGACTGACTCATCATCAAGTACGGAAACTCCAGATATGTCAAAAGCAGAATGAGGCCCGTGTGGGGCTGCATCAAGGATACGACCAATGCCTATAAAATCCATATCATTAGTGTAGGCATCAGGAATAGAGTCATCCCCATCAGTCTCGAGTACAGAAACTCCGAACATATCGAAAGCAGTATGGGGCCCGCGTGGGGCTGCATCGAAGATACGGCCTATGCCGATCATGTCCATCTCGTCAGTGTCATCTCCCAAATCCATAGGTAGGTCATAGTCAGGGACCTCCTTGAGGAAACACATAGAGAACACACTAGCTCGGTCCGGTGATGGGGGCGCGACTATCATGGCACCAGGTGCCTCAGTAGTCCCGGTGTCCAAATGAATCTGACCTAGGGCCTGCTGGATGTCCTGAATCTCAACTATCTCTGGAATGTGAACAGTCCCCTCTATGCGAGGTGTATGCTCTGAACCCCTAATGAAGTAGTCGGCCAACTGGAAGGTGTGTGGATGGAGGGGATAATCAAATGGAATGCTAGACATGCGAGCCCTCACCCTATCCCTGCGCAGCTGTGACATATAACGTGCATCAGCCTTTGTGGGGATGTAACCTAATCCGTAGGGCATGTCGTGATCACTGTGAAAGTAAACTCGTGGGGCCCCTGCTGGTGGCGACCCAATCCCATGCCAGGCAAATAAGACATGCCTCTCATCATGCTGAGCACTAAAGTGCTGCTGTGCTGGTCGAATGACATAGGTACCATATCTTTGCTGCCATCCTCTAAGCTGACAACCTGAACCTCATCGAACGTAAACCTGGTCAAATGTAAGTCATCCTCACTGTGACTGATATGTAACACTGGCTCAGACGAAGTGATAATATCTCTATCAGACTGTATTGTGATAATGCGCTCCTCGTGTATGAACTTCACATTCTGATGAAGGGAAGATGGTATAGCACCAGCCTCATGAATCCATGGGCAACCAAGAAGCAGATTAAAGGATGACTGAATCCTTAAAACCTGAAATACTATGGAGTAACTAACTGGCCCAATCATGACATGTGTACTGAGTGTACCCATAACTGCCCTCTGAGTCCCATCATAAGCTCGAATAGTTTGTGTAGAAGCCCTAAAATTGGCTGGCGAAAACCCAAGTGCAATAGCAGTAACCAATGGACAGACGTTCAGGGCAGAACCATTGTCCAACAGAACAGACGGCACCCGACGGCCTGAACAAACAACATCAATGAATAAGGGTCGAACATGATTTGATCTCTCTGGTGGCAAGTCATCATCAAAAAACACTATGCATGTAGCTCTATCAACTGTCAACATGTGAATAAGCCCCTCTGGGGTAGTAGCAGTGTCAACCTTAATCTAGCCAAGGGCTCTGACCAATGCATCTCTGTGTACACTAGATGAGGCCAAAAGGCTCCAAAAAGATATGCGAGCTTGAGTAGTGCGCAGCTGGCGTAATATCTCATCATCTTCCCTCTGAACCTCCTCTCTGGCAGCTATACCAGCAAATGGCCTGTCAACGGGTGGAGGTTGTGCTACTCTTCCACTCCGTGTAACTATCTGAACATCTCTATGAGGGGGCCTATATTCCTCTGGGAACAGAATGAAGGGTGTCATAGGTGGCACATGCTGTAAGTATACTGGTGATACTGGAGGCAGCCCATAAATCTTGTCCGGGGTCAAACTGAATGGCCTGGGGATCTGCTGTCTAGGTATATATCCAATAAAATCTGACTCCTCTTATAAACTAATCGTCTGAGGAGCCTCTCTATCCCAACCCATCATAAATATCTCATCCCTTGAAAACTCAATCAAATGTACCCCTCCCGGGGGTGGAGGTACTGCTCTAGTGTCATGAGTAGGAAGCGGGTCTGTGGCCACACCCGGGCACCCCAAATCAACCAAGCCCTGATCTATCAAATCCTGAATGGCATGTCTCAGTGCTGAACAACTGTCTGTATCATGGCCTACTCTCTGATGGTAGGCACAGTGAAGATCTGTCCTGAATCCTGGGGAGGTAGGCTGTAGTGGTGGTCTAGGCGGTAGTGGGGCAATTAGTCCCCCCTCAACCAATCTCTGAAAAGCTCGGCTCAGTGGCATCCCAAGCTGTGTGAACTGTCTAACTGGCCTCGGTGGAGGCGGTGCTCTATACTGATGATGGAACTACATAGGCGGCCTTTGGGGTGCCTGTGTAGCATATACCAGCTGTGGTGGCGGATGTAGATAAGTAGGCCCTACTGGCCTAATGGGAGCAACTGGTCTGTACTGACCATGCTGTATCATCTGATAAGGAGTGCCTAAAAACTGACTCTAAAATGGAGGACGACGTGAAGACCGGTGTCCTGTCATGCCAATAGTACCAACATCTGAGGGCCTGGGGCCTGATCCCGACTTCTTCCCCTTTGAGTTTGAAGGGGAAGAATCTGCCCATAAACCTCTAGATATACCCTCCTCAATACCATAGAGGGCCTGCACTAACGAGCCAAAGTTTGTCTAAGGGAAGCCCATGAGATGCCTAGCAAAGCGGGGCTGAAGGCTACACATAATCATACTGATCTGATCGCGCTCTAAAGGTCTATCAATAATATGTGCTATCTTCTCCCTCCAACGGGAAATGAATGAAGTGACTGACTCATCCGGCCCCTATCTGAGGGCCTCTAACTCCCTCCAGGATACATCTACTATAGTATTGAAAGAATACTGTCTAATAAACTCCTGTCCCAAATCAGCCCATGTCCTACGTCTCGAAGGGTCCAATGAGGCAAACCAACGCTGAGCAGCACCACTCAATGATAGAGGGAATAACATAATCATTTGTGCCTCATCCAGTCTATGCCCGTGCATAACAGTGTTGTATAACTGCAAGTGAATACGGGGGCACCCTATCCCCGTGTATCTCTCAATGTCCGACATGCAGAACTCAACAGGCAAAGCTGCTACTGGCAGATCATCATATCCATCCCAACTCATCATCCCATCAGAAACATATAGTGATCTCATCCTCTGCTCAATCCTGTCAATCCAAGCCTGGGTATCATCAACAATCTGTGCCGGTGCCACAACAGAATGCGGCGTAGTCTCAGTCTGACCATGCAACACAAATGCTCCAGCCTGGGGAGCTGACTGAACCGGTGGTGGTGGTGGTGGTGGAACTATGTAGTCCTGTTGTATAGTAGGTCCAGATGGCCCAGATGGTAGTGGTGTGGTAGAGTCATGCAGGGTGCTCCCTGGAATCGATAATGGCTGGGCCTGGTGCCCATCAATCCTCTGACCCAGTCCTAAGATAGCGTGCCTAAGTGACGCCATGGTATCGGTAATCTCAGCCAACTGGTCAACGGTAGCGTACTGAGGGTCCATATCTCTATGATCTGGTATCTGCTCTAACTGGCTGGGTGAATCTGATCCTCTAACCAGTCTATCTCCAATCCGGATCCAAGCTCGGGAACCCAGGTCGATCTCAATCAATAATCCTATAAAAGGAAAGGGGTACGTCAGTTCCCGTGACTATCAATCCTAAAATCAAACTAGGAACGTATAACTAAAATCTTCCGAGAGAATGAACTGACATGTGATGTCAATAGCTAAACTGATATACAGTTCCACAAGCAGGAACGAGATTCTGACATGGTGATACCTCAGGGGTAATGTGACTCAAAAGTCAAAAAAAGAGAAAAGACAAGTCCTAAAAGACTAGATGACTGTACCCACAGGGATACGCAACCTAAGGTCCTAACTAACAATCAATCAACAATCAAAGTGACATGTTGGCCACGCATGTATCCATGAAATCCAGCTCAGGGCTATACAGGTCTTCATTGCTCAGATATCCATATTTTCCATAGTGCTCCCAAACATCGATATAGCCCTTATGCTAGACCCTATTCCAAACCCCTAGCTTGGTCGAAGGCGAACAAATTGGGAATGACTCCCAAGAAACACAAGCAATCCATGAGGAATAGTTGACCAAGACTAGTGATTTGGAAGTAAGGGGATACACACGTGCCCCACAAACACAAGCAGCAAGCAGTCATGCAAGGGAAGGAGCAGTCATACAACAAATAGTCATGTACAAAGAGATAGCCTACCACACATCTACACACAATCTAATCATCTAAGTCTAATCCCAAATGTCATAGCTAGATACCAATCAACAATGAGCAAGCATGCTAGAATCCAACAGGTGAACACACAAGCAACAACACATCTCAAGTACAAGCCAAATACCAACCAAGTACGTGATCATCAATCATCTATGTAGCCTAAGAGTCTACTGATCAATGAACCATGTGCTCCAATATACCCAACTCAAGTTCAAGCTTGATCTTCTTATGAAACCAGAGATTCTGGGTTCGATCCCTAGTGGAGTCTCCAATTTGTGGACCCTCACCCGATCCATCGGACCGACGCGACTCGCTATTAAAAGAAAAGAAGGAATGAAAAAGTTGAGTTTTCCAGTTTTGAAAAACCCGCCCCCGGTAAGGAACAGTGTTGTATGGAGTCGCCACTTACTTTTTATTTTTATTTTTAAAATGGGGAAAATTAAGTAAGAACAAAAACCCCTAATGACCCCAGTATGGAAAAAAAACGGTCTGCGAAAACTAGATTCTGGGTCCGGGGATCAGGTTACCCATTCGGAAGGTACCTCATGCGAGGTAGCACCCCTCTAGGCCCGGAACTCGGTCTCTACTAATGAATTGGGTATGTGGGAGCATATGGGTCAAAGATGAAACCCTAGGCTAAACAGATGTCATGAATCACACAATCCTAGTTGGTATTTGGCATGCATATGAATTCAACCAACCAAAATAATGGGTGCGTACCTGTGGTCCCTAGCCAAGCGCTACATAAAAGGTTAATAAACACATAACAAACATTTAAGATTAAGCACCATGCATGCATATGATTCAACAATCAAAACCAACGAGGCGTACCTGTAGTCCCTAGCCATGTGCTACAGCAGAGGGTGAGTCAGTCACGCAACATGTATTCAAAATCAAGCATCCAAGCTTGTGCCAAAAAGGAAGATAGCTGGTTGAAATGAGGTAAGGGACTCCCCAAATGTCATACAAATCGAACTAGACTCATCTAGACCACACCACCCATAACTTCAAAATTGCCCATACTAACTGAAATCAAACACTGACTTAAACCTTCAAGATGGCTCACAAGTGCCCTATAGCAAATGGGTTTGAGCCCCAATGGATAAGGGCTCGAAAAATGCCAAAATCGAGGGCTACCTAAAGTCCTCCAGCAGAACAGGTTGAACTAGTTCTCAACTAGTACAACCTATTGAGAAGAATTCCCAAATTTTTCTACAAAACTCCTAAATGAGTGAGGATTCAAACAAAAGAAACGGTTCTCAATTCCGAGCCTGGATGAGTGAGAACCAAACAAAGCCCGATCAGGTGCTCCTCATGACTGATAGAGTCAGCCAGCCATGGTGCTGAACCGGATGAACCGGTTTCCAACCGGTTCACCTGGTTGATAAAAAATCCCAAATTTGGTCAGAAAGTTCCTAAGTAATTAAGGAAGCAAAAAAAAAAGAAACGGTTCTCAATTCCGAGCTCGGATGAGTGAGAACAGGACAAAGAAAGGCAGGTGTTCCTCATGGCTGACAGAGGCAGCCAGCTATTGTGCTGAACTACTTCAGCCAGTTGATAAAAAACCCCAAATTTGGTCAGAAAGTTCCTAAGTGATTAAGGAAGCAAACAAAAGAAACGGTTCTCAATTCCGAGCTTGGATGAGTGAGAACCGGACAAAGAAAGGCAGGTGTTCCTCATGGCTAACAGAGGCAGCCAGCTATTGTGCTGAACAGGTTGAACCGGTTCCCAACTGGTTCAGCCGGTTGATAAAAAATCCCAAATTTGGTCAGAAAGTTCCTAAGTGATTAAGGAAGCAAAAAAAAAGAAACGATTCTCAATTCTGAGCACGGATGAGTGAGAACCGGACAAAGAAAGGCAGGTGTTCCTCATGGCTGACAGAGGCAGCCAGCTATTGTGCTGAACCGGTTGAACCGGTTCCCAACTGGTCCAGACGGTTGATAAAAAATCCCAAATTTGGTCAGAAAGTTCCTAAGTGATTAAGGAAGCAAAAAAGAAATGGTTCTCAATTCCGAGCTCGGATGAGTGAGAACCGGACAAAGAAAGGCAGGTGTTCCTCATGGCTGACAGAGGCAGCCAGCTATTGTGCTGAACCGGCTGAACTGGTTCCCAACTGGTTCAACCGGTTGATAAAAAATCCCAAATTTGGTCAGAAAGTTTCTAAGTGATTAAGGAAGCAAAAAAAAGAAACGGTTCTCAACTCCAAGCTTAGATGAGTGAGAACCGGACAAAGAAAGACAGGTGTTCCTCATGGCTGACAGAGGCAGCCAGCTATTGTGCTGAACCGGTTGAACCGGTTCCCAACTGGTTCAGCCGGTTGATTAAAAATCCCAAATTTGGTCAAAGAGTTCCTAAGTGATTAAGGAAGCAAAAAAAAGAAACGGTTCTCAATTCCGAGCTCGGATGAGTGAGAACCGGAGAAAGAAAGGCAGGTGTTCCTCATGGCTGATAGAGGCAGCCAGCTATTGTACTGAACCAGTTGAACCGGTTCCCAACTGGTTCAGCCGGTTGATAAAAAATCCCAAATTTGGTCAGAAAGTTTCTAAGTGATTAAGGAAGCAAAAAAAAGAAACGGTTCTCAATTCCAAGCTTAGATGAGTGAGAACCGGACAAAGAAAGACAGGTGTTCCTCATGGCTGACAGAGGCAGCCAGCTATTGTGCTGAACCAGTTGAACCGGTTCCCAACTGGTTCAGCCAGTTGATAAAAAATCCCAAATTTGGTCAAAGAGTTCCTAAGTGATTAAGGAAGCAAAAAAAAAAAACGGTTCTCAATTCCGAGCTCGGATGAGTGAGAACCGGAGAAAGAAAGGCAGGTGTTCCTCATGGCTGACAGAGGCAGCCAGCTATTGTACTGAACCAGTTGAACCGGTTCCCAACTGGTTCAGCTGGTTGATAAAAAATCCCAAATTTGGTCAGAAAGTTCCTAAGTGATTAAGGAAGCAAAAAATGTTTCTCAATTCCGAGCCCGGATGAGTGAGAACCGGACAAAGAAAGACAGGTGTTCCTCATGGCTGACAGAGGCAGCCAGCTATTGTGCT
>JAJJMJ010024749.1:45044-60358 GCA_022059055.1 Vitis cinerea
AAACCGGTTGAACTGGTTTCCAACTGGTTCAGTCGGTTGATAAAAAATCCCAAATTTGGTTATAAAGTTCCTAAGTGATTAAGGAAGCAAACAAAAGAAACGGTTCTCAATTCCAAGCTCGGATGAGTGAGGACCGGACAAAGAAAGGCAGGTGTTCCTCATGGCTGACAGAGGCAGCCAGCTATTGTGCTGAACCGGTTCCCAACTGGTTCATCCGGTTCATAAAAAATCCCAAATTTGGTCAGAAAGTTCCTAAGTGATAAAGGAAGCAAACAAAAGAAATGGTTCTCAATTCCGAGCCCAAATGAGTGAGAACCGGACAAAGAAAGGCAGGTGTTCCTCATGGATGACAGAGGCAGCCAGCTATTGTGCTGAACCGGTTGAACCGGTTCCCAACCATTCCAACCGGTTGATAAAAAATCCAAAATTCAGTCAAAAAGTTCCTAAGTGATTAAGGAAGCAAAAAAAAGAAACGGTTCTCAATTTTGAGCCTGGATGAGTGAGAACCGGACAAAGAAAGGCAGGTGTTCCTCATGGCTGATAGAGGCAGCCAGCTATTGTGCTGAACCGATTGAATCGGTTCCCAACTGGTTCAGCTGGTTGATAAAAAATCCCAAATTTGGTCAAATAGTTCCTAAGTGATTAAGGAAGCAAAAAAAAGAAACGGTTCTCAATTCCGAGCTCGGATGAGTGAGAACCGGACAAAGAAAGATAGGTGTTTCTCATGGCTAACAGAGGCAGCCAGCTATTGTGCTGAACCGGTTGAACCGGTTCCCAACTGGTTCAGCCGGTTGATAAAAAATCCCAAATTCGGTCAGAAAGTTCCTAAGTGATTAAGAAAGCAAAAAAAGGAAACGGTTCTCAATTCCGAGCCCGGATGAGTGAGAACCGGACAAAGAAAGGCAGGTGTTCCTCATGGCTGACAGAGGCAGCCAGCTATTGTGCTGAACCAGTTGAACCGGTTCCCAACTGGTCCATCCGGTTGATAAAAAATCCCAAATTTGGTCAGAAAGTTCCTAAGTGATTGAGGAAGCAAAAAAAAGAAACGGTTCTCAATTCCGAGCTCGGATGACTGAGAACCAGAGAAAGAAAGACAGGTGTTCCTCATGGCTGACAGAGGCAGCCAGCTATTGTGCTGAACCGGTTGAACCGGTTCCCAACTGGTTCAGCCGGTTGATAAAAAATCCCAAATTTGGTCAAAGAGTTCATAAGTGATTAAGGAAGCAAAAAAAAGAAACGGTTCTCAATTCCGAGCTCGGATGAGTGAGAACCGGAGAAAGAAAGACAGGTGTTCCTCATGGCTGACAGAGGCAGCCAGCTATTGTACTGAACCAGTTGAACCGGTTCCCAACTGGTTCAGTCGGTTGATAAAAAATCCAAAATTTTGGTCAGAAAGTTCCTAAGTGATTAAGGAAGCAAAAAAAAGAAACGGTTCTCAATTCCAAGCCCGGATGAGTGAGAACCGGACAAAGAAAGGCAGGTGTTCCTCATGGATGATAGAGGCAGCCAGCTATTGTGCTGAACCGGTTGAACTGGTTTTCAACTGGTTCATCCGGTTGATAAAAAATCCCAAATTTGGTCAGAAAGTTCCTAAGTGATTAAGGAAGCAAACAAAAGAAACGGTTCTCAATTCCAAGCTCGAATGAGTGAGAACCGGACAAAGAAAGGCAGGTGTTCCTCATGGCTGACAGAGGCAGCCAGCTATTGTGCTGAACCGGTTGAACCGGTTCCCAACCAGTTCAGCCGGTTGATAAAAAATATAAAATTTGGTTAGAAAGTTCCTAAGTGATTAAGGAAGCAAAAAAAAAAACGGTTCTCAAATCCGAGCCTAGATGAGTGAGGACCGGACAAAGAAAGGCAGGTGTTCCTCATGGATGACAGAGGCAGCCAGCTATTGTGCTGAACCTGTTGAACCGGTTCCCAACCGGTCCAACCGGTTCCCAACCGGTCCAACCGGTTGATAAAAAATCCTAAATTCAGTCAGAAAGTTCCTAAGTGATTAAGGAAGCAAAAAAAAGAAACGGTTCTCAATTCCGAGCCCGGATGAGTGAGAACCGGACAAAGAAAGGCAGGTGTTCCTCATGGCTGACAGAGGCAGCAAGCTATTGTGCTGAACCGGTTGAACCGGTTTGATAAAAAATCCCAAATTCGGTCAGAAAGATCCTAAACCATTCATAACCAATCAACAAAAATCATGTGTGGCCTTTATTATCCACACCCAAGCAATACAATCTTCATATCAAAGGGAAGAAAAGATGATGAGGAAGGAGACAAACATATGAAGACGAGGAAGATAAACTGTAAGTAAAGAAAATTCAGCATGCTTACCTCAGAATCTCCACCAAATATGATCCGTGTATGCCAATGATGACTCCCAAAACTAAGATGCTGTCATTCTCCTCTTCAAAGAAACCACAGTGCTGAAGCTTTCCTCCACGCTCTCAACTCAGAAGATGCTCTTGACCTTTTTGTTTCTCTCACCAGCAAAATTTCCCCTCTCTCAAAAAATGCCAAAAGGTCCTTTGCTCTCCTCTCTTCCCACCTTTTATACTCATACCCCTCTCAGCATTTGAGCCTCCTGGGTTCCTTCCCCTTCAGCACCGAAATCCCCTTCATCAGCATGGGAACCACACCCCTCATTACTTCTCTTAAACTTACGAGGCCAGCTCACTCCCTTCAGTTTTCAGCTTGCTTCACCACCAAAAATCCATATGGATTCGTGGTGGGCTGCAAGGAACCCAAACCAAGGCCCAAAATGGACCCACAACATTGCCCAAAACCAATCTGGAGCTTACGGGCCTGAGCCATGTAGGATTTGTGCCCCAAAACTACTAGAATTAGTGTTTTACCACAGCTGACTCAATGAACCGGCTGAACCGGACGAACCGGATGCCCACCGGTCGAACCGATGGCAAAAAATTTTGAAAATTTGACAGAATGTTCCTAGAAGAGTAAGGAATCCATGAAAAAAAACGGTGCATGATTCCGAGTTTGGAAGAGGGAGATATGATCAAAACAATTACCAAAAATCAGTGTTCTACACCGGCTGACTCGATGAACCGGCTGCCAACCAGCCGACCAGTTGCAAAAAATTTTGAAAATTTTACGGAATGTTCCTGGAAGAATAAGGAATCCATAAAAAGAACCGGTTCTTGATTTTGAGTTTGGATGAGGGAGATATGATCAAAACAAGCCCGAGTGCTCCAAACCTTAACATGCCCCTATAAACTCCAACTAAGCTAAAACATCGGGATGACCCCACTTCCTTCCTATAGCGTGATGTGAACGACTAGGAAAATGGCCATGGTGACCCTCCAAAATGAACCACATATGCACCACAATGGACCACAGACAAACCCACACGAGGCTCGGACACCGACTAAGCCCAAAAGGGGCCCTAGTGGTGCCATATGCGAACGATGGGTGGATGTGACACCCGAAGGATAAATGCCAATGTCGAGGGACAAAATTGAGGGTCTACAAGTATATAAAATTTTTTTTATTAAAAAACATTCTACATGTATTTTGAATTATACAATTAGGGACTAACACAAGTTTAACCTCATCAACTAGAGCTCGAAGAAATGAAGTTGGTTGAGCTTGAATTAAATACCTCTATTTAGAGGTTGGGCTAAACTTAAATTAATTATTTATTAATCCCTATTAAATTATTCAGATTAGCTATGAACCCACCAATTTGTCCAAGTTGTATGTTAACCATCCAATTTGTTCAAGTTATGACCCTAGTTAGAAAGCTTAGAGGTTGGGTTGAACTTAAATTAATTATTTATTTATCCCTATTAGATTATTTAGATCTGCTATGAACCCAACAATTTGTCCAAATTATGACCTTAGTTAGAAAGCTTAGAGGGAATAAAATAAATGAAAATTTGAAAATTTTAAAAATAGATTTAAAAATAATAAATTATTATTTTTATGTGTTTATTTAAATATATTGTAATTATTTTTACTCTTCAATGTAAATATTAAATAATTTTAAAATACATAGAATTTTAATTAATTTTAACTTTTTTTTTTCATTTTCTTGTTCATGCAACCAACCGCAGTTACCTTTTAATGGCATCTTTGCAGACCGATTGCAACCAAAAAGGGGAAAAAATGGGTTTTAAAACCAACTCCTAGGACGTGTTTGGAAGCCGCCTAATTTTAGCTTCAATTCTTCTTACTTTGCGTACTCACAGAGGGGGTCTAACAAACAAAACTCAATCTTTTTTTCTTAAGCCTCTGTTGCTTCGGCTAGTCCAGTGAATTGTGATCAGGTAAAACCATTTTCTTGCACGATTTCACCAGAAGTAAACTTTGTTGGGTTTCTGAGAAATTCAAAGAAAAGATAAAAAAAAATAACAAGGGAAGTTTTGTTTGGTTACAGGAAAACGAAGGATATACTAGACCCTCGCTCAATTGAGAAAAATTTTGTTTGGTTGTGGAGAAACCGAGGGAAAGAAATCTAAATTGTATACAACAATGCTCAATTAAAAAGTTCTATTTGGTTGCCGAAAAAAGAAAATGCAAGAAAAGAAAAGGAAAAAAAAAATTGTTTGATCGAGGAGGCATTGTCCTTTTCTTTGCTTGTCCTATGCTTTCTGAGCAGCCAAACACAGGAATGTTTATATTGTTTTGGTCTCTAGAAAGTGGGGACTGAATTGAACTAAGCCAGGTGGTTGGATTAGGCTAGTTAAGTGAATATTCCCATTTTTGGGGTCCCTAACAATGTAAAATTGAAATTCTGAATTGTATTTATATTTTATTTGAGAGGTTTTTTCCTCATTTTCTCGGTAATCAAACGGAGTTCTTAGTCATTGACACCCTTCGTGTTTAAAGCCCTAGAAAATCAATGTCATATCAGGTCACTCTGTGGAAGGATGATCTATCATCTTGATTGAAACCGAAGAAATTCAAGGATGGTTTATCTAATGAACCATGGAATTTCAATATATAACTGTACAGTATCTACCATATCAAAATTTCCTTTTACACCTAATTTAAAGTTGTAACTCGATAAAAAAGAGGGCTATTTGGTTAAAGGGGTCAAAATAACCCCCATATTTGCAAATATAACCCACCGGTTAAAAAACAAAACAAAATTGTTGATTGAGACAAAAATGCCCTTCTTCTTTTTTCTCTCCAACACTTACAACTTCTCCTCTTCTGCTTCATTTATAGAACGACTCCTCATATTTTCAAAAAAAAAATTTCTCATCATTTTCTTCTACTTCATTATCTTCCTTTAGTGCACAAAAAGGAAAGCTCATATCTTTTTTCGCTTCATTTATAGAACGAGTCTTCATCTTTCATCGTCTTCTTCTATTTCATTATCTTCCTTTGATGCACAAAACGAAAATATCATCTTTCCTTCAAAAACCCTAGAAAATTTCTCGTCTATCATTTCATCCTTTGTTTCATTCTGAATCCTTAGAAAAATTGTTATTATATTTTTTTCAAGTTATCTGATATTGTATCTTCAAGCACGAAGGAAACAATGAGTTCATTGAAGAGTGATTTGATAAAAAGATTAAAAAAAGTGACAAAAAAACAAAAATGTCAATTGCGAACAGAAGAAAAAAGTGAAGTAGAAGAAAGTGAAGCAAAGGAAAGCGAAGCTACTGAGCAAATATCCCAATTACCAATAGAAGAGGCAAGTGATTCTGCTAAACCGGTGAGTGTAGTCTTCACATTTGATAAATTATTGAAATTTTTAGAGATGGTATACAATAATATTTGAGTATGGTTAAGTTTATTAGTTAAATGTTTTTAAAAATTTAGGATTTATTGAATTGTATTCAAAGAATAAAATTGTTATATTTATAATTTTTTTTTTTTAGTTCTCCATTGTTATCAATTATGTATTTTGAGTGAATAAATTTAAGTTTGTTAGCTGATGTTTGAAAATATTTGGGAACTATTACAATGTGTTGAAAAATAATAAATTGCATATTAATATTGTTTTAGTTTTTTGTATTATTATCAATCATGTGTTTAGAGTGAATTAGATATATTTAATGTAATAGCATCTAATTAGGGATAAGTTTGCAGAGAATTTATGAAATTTTAAGGATGTTTGGAAATTTTAGGGGTATTATACAATGGTGTTTGAGTAGGTCTATGTTCTTTACTTGATACTTTTAAAATAAAAACTATGGATTTATGTATTTTAAGAAAGAATTTTGCAAAAAATAAAAATAAATAAAAGGATAGGAAGTTAATGAATTATAATAGAGAAGCAACCAAGTATTTGAAAAAGACAAAAAAAAAAAATATATATGAGAGGTAATAAGAAGTGTAAGGTAGACTTAAGAGAAAATATTGCAAAAAAATAAAATATAAATAAAGAACAAGAAGTTACATAAATTCTAGTATAGAAGTAAAAAAGAATATTGAAAAAAAAAAAACTTAAAGTGTGGTGAAAGGCAATGATATTCCTAGGGGGCTAATATAAAAAAAGAATATTAACATTGCAAGTTAACTTTCTAAAAAAAAAGGTTTCAACTCACAATGCTTTTTGATTGGGAAAATGAGAAATATGTCTTCGTAGCTATTTATATTGAGTTGGTAATACATATGTTTCAAAGAACATAAAATGTTAATTTATAGCTTAAACAATGGGTATGGCAATATTATTATAGAGAACTAAGAAAGAAGAGACAATGTAGAAATTTATGTTGCATTTGGTTTGGGATATGTTATTTATCATGTTATTATTATATATATTAAATTTTTTTTTACTAAATTTTTATTTTAAAATAGTTTAGTAAAATATTCAAATATACTTATAATTAAGAAAATGGTTTATTCTAATATAAAAATATATTCACTTATGACAATTCATAGTATAATAAATTGTTGAGTCAATGGAAGCTCTAATATGGAAATATATTAATGGAAGAACACAAAATAAAACAAATACTTAAGATTTTAACATGGTACACCTAACCATGCTTACTTCCATATTTGAAAGATAATATTTCACTATACAATAAAAAATATTGTAAGGGACAAAAATAGATACATCTATTTCCCCATACTTTGTATGACTACTTGTATGACTACCCTGAACTGTTAGCCCTCTTACTCTACTGAGTGTTTTTCACTCTTCCTCACATTTCTATTCATAAAGTATAGTTCTCACAAATCAATTTTCCTCTCATAATACACCAAAATTATTACGTGATATGTTTTAGAACTTTTTTTTTTAACTTGGACTGACCATCCTAACATCTGCATATCATGCCTATTTATTAGATCTTATGTTCATCCTATAGATTTTAATATTTTTCAAGTAAGGACTCCTATGTACCTCTTGAGGAGGCAGGTCAACTTCAAGGAGCCAGTCATTGGGTACCTAGATCCAATGTTTTCCCTCATTAGATATGTTAGACATGTAATTCATTTCTTAATTTAGTTGTTCTTACTTATGTGACTCATCTTGTAAACCTTTATTTTCACTATCCATTGATCTAGTTGTTGCTTTATTAATATTATTTAATGATGTTCTATTCTTTTTAGGCTTTATATTTATCTATAGAGATGGTGATTCTACTTTAAATTTCAATCTCAAGTAGACTCATTATCTCTTAAAAGCCCCTTTAAGGGCTGGTTGCTATATATTTCATTTGTATTATTGTAATATCAATGTAGTTGAATTTTATTATCACTTTGAAGTTTAGTTGTTACTTATTAATGCTTTTTGCAGTTTTTGAGTCTTATTCATGAATAAAGATAAGATAAGCAATATAAATGACAAATAAATGAAAAAGAGTAATTATACTATTAACAATTATAAATATAATATTTAGAATATTGTAAATAATAGCCTAAATAATAATAGGAATAAATAAAAGAAAAATAGTAAAATTGGAATTGTAGAAAAAGACAAAAAAAAAAGACAATATAAGCATTTTTGGACAATGAAGTGGTCAAATATCCTTCAAAGAATTTAATTAAAATTCAAAGGTTAGTGAAGGCAAAATGTGAAGGCTTGAATATTACATTACCCTAAATCTTCAATATGGGAACACCAAAATTAAATGACACTGGAAAATGAGTGTGAAGGTGACATCAAGTCATAAATAATTTAGAGTACATTTGGGGGTGATTCTAAAAAGCTCTTTTAACATTTTTAACACTTAAAATTTTTTATCTTTCAAGTTATAGAAGAGTTAGAAATGCTTCCAAAATTACTACCATTCTTCTTACTTTTATAGCTTCAAACTCAACCAAGTCAAACTCATAACCCCTCAACCCATTTATTAGTTGCCTTCAATCTGAAGAAGGCAGCAGAGGATTTGCTTCCCCTAGAATATGGATGTGGTTCTTGTTCTTTACTGCTTTCCCAATTCTTTCATGGCTTTCAATGTAGGCAAAGCCAGGAAGAAGTATGTATTTTTTCTTTTGATTTTGATTTCATTATAATTAATTATTAACCCAGAAAAATATTTTCTTGATTTTTTATTCCAGTTAATTTTCTGATTTTTGGTTAATTTTTTGTTGTGGTTTTTTTTTTCCCTTTTTTTTTTCTTAGGTACAAGGTGTTTTACCCGAATCTCTATATATGCTTTGGAATCTAAAAACAAGGATGCCAAGCTCTTCAATTGTGTCCAGATTTGATTCCTTTCTTAAGATTTGTTTGAATAGCAAAAATTAGCAAAAGGAAAAAGCTAGAAAATATCCCAGAAGGACTTTTAAAAAGTTTAATGTTCTAAAAATAAAAAATTTATTTTTTGACATAGGTATGAATATAATTAAAAAAAAATAGTATAGATATCATCATGTCTACTGAATTTGATTAGATGCAATATCTTTTCTGGGTTAAGATCACACATAGATTTTTCTATGTATGGATGACTGATGATTAGAAAAAATAAATGTTTTGCATTTTTTTTTTCCAAAAAGGGCATCAGGAATAAATGTAAGGTTTGATTGATTATTTGTTTCCATTTCAATGTTAGGTAGGAATGAAAATGATAATGGAAAAAGAAATAAATTTGCAACAATTATGTACACATAATTTAAAATAATTTTTATTTTTATTTTTATTTTAAAAAAATTCTCAAATCAAACATCGTTTAGAATATTATTTTATTTGTATTTAGAAAAAAAAACATCTTTTGAGAGGTCTTTTACTAAATAATAAAAGTTTGTTTGATAGTGTGATAAATAAATTAAACAAAAAAATAATAATGTATTGGATTCATTAATAAGTCTAATAGTTTTTTAAATTAATTTAAAAATCAAATAATAAACTAATAAATACAAAAAATCTATGGATAAAAATTAGTTTAGAATGATTTTATTGTATTTTTTTTTCACAAAATAATATTTTTTCAATTTTTTCACTAGAGAGATTGAATTTCAAATTAAGTAAAACTTTGTATTGAATTTATTAATGAGTTTAATAAAATTTTAATATATATAATCACTACAAGATAATAGACTATTAAATGAATCAATATAAAATAAAAGATTAAGTCGTTACTATTTCCTTTATACATAAAACTATATTTTATGAATTTTCTCACTAGATAAATAAATTTAAATTAAGTTAAACATAATAAACACTTTCAATTCTTTAATGAATATTTTAATTTTTAAGAACAATTTAGAATTCCAAAAAATTGATTAATTAGTTATAGACTAGATAAAAAAAATTTAGAATACACTATTACTAATTAAGTATTAAATGTGTATATGTAATGAAAAACTTATGTATGTATACCTTAAAAATTAAACTTTATTTATTTTTAAATCCATTTAAAATAAAATCGTACTAGTAATTATTATTATTATTATTAATTTTTTTTAAAAGAAATTAATTATGCTTTTATGAGGATAAGGATATTAATATTCATATTTTTATGATATTTATAATTATAAAAAGTGAACTGGGCCTAGTGCCCAAATATTTCTCTTCCTATAAATGCGCTAAGGAATATAAATACATGATTTTATTTGAATATTAATATTAATATTTTATTAAAAATTATTCCTTGGTTTGGATGTTGGCCACTCATAGTGGCAAGACAAGAGGATCAAAATTGAAAATCAAGGCTAAGAAATGAGAACTATCGCCTGAATAAAGGAAATACAAGTTTACAAATAAGCTACCTTACTTAAAACCAACCTTCATCTCCCTTGTATAAACTCATTTCCACACTAACTCCACAAGAGGGTAGGAAGCAAAATTAGAAATTGGAGCAAGGAGCACAACTTAATGGCGAGGTTGGTGGAAGCTTTTCTCAACTTTACCAACCAATTGAAATAGTTGTCAATCTTTTTTTGGCATGGAAAATACTTGGCAAGGAGGCTAAGGTAGCTAGAGCATGTGGCAGCCCATAGTTGGATAATGTAACAACCATTAGTTGGACGATGTGACAACTATGGAGTGTAAAATTAGCAACCAATACATGAAAAATATAATGGCTATGTGGACCCCGTCTTTCGGCTCATGCGTTTTCCTACTCGATGGCGAGATCGATTTTTATTTTGAAAAATGATTTATTGTTATTTTTTTTAGAAAAATGACTTGGAGTCGCCACTTATTTTTGTTTTATTTTTAAAAGGGTAAAAAAAATAAGAAAGAAAACCCCAAGTGTGACTCCTTATTTCGGAAAATGTGGTATGTGAAAAACCGGATCAAGTTCGGGGGTCAGGTTACTTATCGGGAAGGTACGGTAAAGACCGTAGTACCCCTCTAAGTCCTTAAAAATGGGTCTCTACTAATAAGATAAAGTAAGCATGACAATTGATTAATCGAGCATGGACACCAAAGGAATGTCACTCAAAACAAAATAACTGAATGAACAAAAGAGGGAAAGAATGTACCCGAGTGATGAACCGGTTTACTTCAAGGGAAACAAATGTTAGCAATCAAACATAGAATAATTGCATGCATGTCATAGAGTCGAATAGAGTAAATTAATCATGTATAGTAATCAAATCAATCAATCAATCAATCACGTATGTCGGGCCCCCACCAAAACCCAATTTGTTTTGCATGAATTAATATCACAGATTCCATTATTATGGAATTATGAAAAATTCATTCATGCTTATTAAAATCAAGAGGAGCAGAAGATTGTTTGAAAACCAAAGTGGAATTAAAACTATTTGAGAGAAACTTGGATTTTTTGAAGTTTATTTGAAAAATTGGAGTCTCAAAGATTACTTGAAAATTGAAGTTTTGAAAATTAAATTTAAGAATTAGAATTTTGGATATTAAATTTACAAGAAATTTGATTTTGGATATTGAATTTGAAAAAAAAATCAGAATTTTGGAAATTAAATTTGAAAGGAGTGAAATTTTGAAAATTAAATAGAAAAATTTGAATTTTGGAAATTAAATTTGAAGGAAATCGGACTTCCGAAAATTAAATTTGAAAAAAATTGGAGTTTTAAAAATTAAATTTAGGAAATTAAATTTAAAAGAAATTGATTTTGGAAATTAAATGTGAAAGAAATCAGAATTTTGGAAATTAAATTTGAAAGAAATGAAATTTTGGCAATTAAATTGAAGAATTTGAATTTTGGAGAATAAATTTGAAGGAAATCGGAATTCTGGAAATTAAATTTGAAAGAAATTGGAGTTTTAAAAATTAAATTTAGGAAATGGAATTTTGGAAATTAAATTTAAAAGAAATTTAAATCTTGAAAGTTAAATTTGAAAGAAATCAGAATTTTGGAAATTAAATTTGAAAGAAATTGGAATTTTGGAAATTATTTGAGAGTTTGGAGTTTTTTTAAAAAAATTATTTGAAAAAATAAGTAAATAAATAAGAAATTGAAAACATGAATAGGGAATTAAGAAAGAAATGAGGGCCATTGAATTATGGCTCAAAGCTTTTCCGAACCTTCATTTTCATAGTCAAAGAACGCCCAAATCCTAACACTTCTTCCATCAGATATGACAATTTTAAAGCTCTAAACACATGCACAATTTTAATTTTTATAAGACATTATTATTTGGTGATAATATTTGTAGGGTGAGACGTGGAGAATCATGGCAAAATCACAAAAGCAAAAATAATAGTATAATGGATGGGTTGAAGGAATCATATGAGTCACCCACTTTACACTTTCCAAGAATTCTATACAAGTCACTTCCATTGGAAATTTTATTATTATTATTATTATGATGTCACCTAAAATAAGCCTAGGCATCACGTTTAATTGCAAGAGCATAAACAAAGACCTCGTTAACTCCTAATTGCTCCATAGATTGATCAGGCACAAACTTAAATGGGTACCACAGTTTTCATGAACTCAAATCAAATTAACACTGAAAATAACATCAAGGCATGCATGAAAAAAAACAAAAAAAAAAAAAGAAAAGAAAAGAAAAAGAGAATGGTACCAACGATAGAAGATGTGGGAAACCAAAGAAAGAGCCACCAATTCATTTATGGGTTTTTAAATCGAAGAAAAACCCATGAACAACCCCCATGAAAATTAGAGGGAGTGATGCTTGAACCCGAGTGCAGAGTTGCTTGAGAAGAAGAGTGAAGGTGGCTTATGTCGTTATTGCAGTGGTATCTTGCCCCTCTAGTGGAATATGGAATTTTAAAAAAAAAATCAATCTTACAGTTCCCGTCTTCACCTTTCCCACTGGTATCCTATTTTCTGCAACCCTTTTTTTTCTAAATCACCTTTCGGACTTTTCCCTCTTTTAATTCAGCTCCTTCAGACCACTCCCTACAACTCTCTATTCCAATCTCTTTCTCTTAATCTCTCCAAAATGAATTGCCCATGGACCAAAAATAAAAAAAAATGAAAAACTTTCCCCCTCCCCCCAAAACTGAAAATCTCCTCAAATCTTCACCCTTGAACCACCCTCTTCCTCTCTTGCTTACTTTGTTTTTTTTTTTTTTTTTCTCAGGTCTCCCCCCAAAAATATCTCTATGGAAAACCCTGTTCCAACCATCATCCATCTGCTCCCCTGCTACCACCACAGCAAGTCACGTCTCAACCACCACGTCCATGCATGCTCGGCTCATCTGAAAACCGGCCCCCACTCAAAAAAAAAATCCCATGTTCAGCCAGCTCCCGGGTAGCCTAGAGAAAAAAGGTCTACAAATATGCCCCTCTTCGGTAGAGCTCACGAGTGTAAGGGATATGAACACTGGAATGAAAAGAAAGTGTGAATTATGAGTGGAATGAAGTGAACTCTACCGAAGAACAAAGGAGACCCCTAAAAGGATGTTAGTGACACACGGACTCACTCAAACCAACAAACGAACACAAAGGCTCTAATCTCAAGAGAAAAATGATGTCTCAAAATGCCTCTGAAGCCACACTAAGGCCCCAAGCTCCCTTTAAGACGTCTCCAAAAGTGACTCGAAGGTCGATGTCAAAGATGAGTAACGGTCGGATCACTCTGGAGTATGGAAAAGACTAGCCCAAAAGAGATTGCCTTATGTGAACTATATGAGAATGCCAAGTGTAGGGTGTCCAACAACATGACTAAAGTATGCATCGTGAACTCAAAGAACCATATCATGTGTAGTGAAAATGGGAATTTGGAAGAGCAATGAAAAATAGGCGATAAGCACAGGGTGACGAGGTGATGAAAATGAGGTCAAATGCAAATCCGTGAAGGTAAGGTGTGCAGTGCCAATGAACATGAATGCCAAGAACTATGACTCTGAACGATACCGCTGATGAGAAATGACTCTGAACATCAAAAACATGTAAAGATGGTGACTCAAAATCAAACAAGACTCAACTATGCAGACGCGACTCGAAGGTGAATAAGACTCAACTTAATTTGACAAAACAATGACCGATTGATATGGGTGCGGTCCCGACTCAAACTGAACACAAACGGATAGGAATATGGCCAATCAATATGGGTGCGGCCCCAAAACGCAAACTCTAACAGACAAGATGATGACCGATCGATATAGGTGCGGTCCCGACTCAAACATGAACTCAAATTGATATGAATATGGCCGATCGATATGGGTGCAGCCCTAAAACACAAACTAACATGGAAAATGACCGATTGATATAAGTGTGGTCCCGACTCAAACTGACATGGAAAATGACCGATCGATATAGGTGCGGCCTGACTCAAACTGACATGGAGATGATAGGAAGATGGTCGATTAATATAGGTACGGACCCGAAAACTCAAACTGACACAAACTAACAGGATGAATGACCGATTGATATAGGTGTGACCCTGACTCAAACTGACAAAACAATGACCGATCGATATATGTGCGGTCCCGACTCAAACTGGCATGGAGATTATAGGAAGATGGCTGATCAATATAGGTGCAGGCCCGAAAACTCAAACTGACACGAACTAACAGGATGAATGACCAATCGATATAGGTGCAGCCCTAACTCAAACTGATAAAACAATGACCGATCGATATAGGTGCGGTCCCGACTCAAACTGACGAAACAATGGCTGATCGATATAGGTGCAATCCTGACTCAAACTGACATGGAGATGATAGGAAGATGGTTGATCAATATAGGTATAGACCCGAAAACTCAAATTGACACGAACTAACAGGATGAATGACCGATCGATATAGGTGCAGCCCTAACTCAAACTGACAAAACAATGACCGATTGATATAGGTGCAGTCCCAACTCAAACTGGCATGGAGATGATAGGAAGATGGTCGATCAATATAAGTGCGGACTCGAAAACTCAAACTGACACGAACTAACAGGATGAATGACCAATCGATATAGGTGCGACTCTGACTCAAACTGACATGGAGCTGATAGGAAGATGGCCGATCAATATAGGTGCGAACCCGAAAACTCAAACTGACACGAACTAATAGGATGAATGACCGATCGATATAGGTGCGGTCCCAAAAACGCAAACTTGAACTAACAAGAAGATGACCGATCAATATAGATGCGGCCCCGACTCAAACTGACAAAATAATGACTGATTGATATAGGTGCGGTCCTGAAAAACTCAAACTAACACGGAAAAGATAGGAAAATGGCCGATCAATATAGGTGTGGCCCCAACTCAAACTGACAAAACAATGATCGATATAGGTGCGGTCTCGACTCAAACTGACATGGAGATGATAAGAAGATGACCGATCAATATAGGTGCAGACCTGAAAACTCAAACTGACACGAACTAATAGGATGAATGACCGATCGATATAGGTGCGGCCCTGACTCAAACTGACAAAACAATGACCGATCGATATAGGTGTGGTCCCGACTCAAATTAACATGGAGATGATAGGAAGATGGCCGATCAATATAGGTGCAAACCCGAAAACTCAAACTGACACGAACTAATAGGATGAATGACCGAT
>JAJJMJ010024749.1:103583-115180 GCA_022059055.1 Vitis cinerea
AAAAAAAAAAAAAAAAAAAAAAGGAAAATACTAAGATTGTGTGTGTTTCTCATATAAATTTAACAGAAAATGTGAGGAAAAAAAGTGAATAAAAATTAAAAATAGTTTTAAATTCAATAAATTATTTAGTATGCTCTTTAAATTCATTTCATTTATTTTAATATTTCTACATAAAAAATAAATAATTTGAAAATACAAAAGTTTTGAACTAATTTTAATTATATTCAATCTCTTGGATGTGAAAACCAAATATTAGAAAATCATTTTCTTTTCTTTTAAAAAATGATGAGAAAAGTTTGGGATAACTAATGGATTTGAAAATATTTTTTAAACTATTTTAAATTTTTTATTGCATATGCACATTTAGAACTCAATTAGAAACAAAGTATTCTAAAATATTTTGCTTTGATTTGCAATTAATTGAGCAATTTTTTAAATTTTAATTTATTTTTAAAGATTATTAAATTCAATACAAAGTGTCACATGATTTAAAGTTCATTTATCTAATAAAAGAATTTATAAAAATATAATCATATGCAAAAAAGAAATAATAGTTGGACTAATTTTTATCTATCAATTTCTTGCATTAATTGAATTATTGTTTGAGTTTTAAATTAAAAATTAATGTATTTGGTAATGAATCTAATATATCAAGTGTTATTTAATTTGAAATTTATTTGTCTAGTGAAAATAAATCAGAAAAATATGATTTTATGTACGTAGAAGAGAAACAATAGAGTCGTTCTATACCAATATTTGTCCATAAATTGTTGGAAGATCACTATTTGAGTTTTAAATTATTTCTAAAAATTACTAAACTCGTAAATAAATCTTACGCATCAAGTCTTGCTTGATTTGGAGTTTATTTGCTATATATATATAAAGAAAAAACTGATTAAAGTAATTTAAAATAAATTTTGGTTTATGACTTTCTAATGTTATTAAGTTCTATAATTTTTTAGTGCTAATTAAATAAATTTTTAAGTTTTAATTTATTTTAGAAAATTAATCAATTTTATGTATCAAGTATAATTTGATTTGAAATTTATCCATTTAATGAAATTTTTTTAAGAAATTAAAAAAAAAATTAGATAAGTAAATGCAATTTAAAGGAAGACCATATGACTTGTCTAGTTTTTTCTTTACTTATAATCATATTTTTGAATTTTTTTTCATTAGACAAATAAATTCTAAATTAAGTAAGACTTAATGTGTTTGATTCATTAATAAGTTTAATAATTTATAAAAATAACTTAAAAGTCAAAAAGTACTAGAAATTTATGAATAAAAATTGGTATCGAATGACTCTATCTTTTTCTTCTATATAGAATTATATTTTCCAATTTTTTCGCTAAGCAAATAAACTCTAAATTAAAAAAGACTTAATGCATTGAATTCAATAACGAGTCTAGTAATATTTAAAAATTATTTGAAACTCAAATAGTGAACCCATTAATACAAAAATTTTATGGATAAAAAATCGGTTCACAATAACTCTATTATTTTTTTTCTACATATAATTATAATGTTTCTCCATAAAACATTATAAGTGATTTTCCAACACTACAAGTTATTTCTTAAATTTTTTAAAAGTGTTTCCTAAATTTTTTCATACACCTAATTTTTTCCAAAAACACTTTTTATGGTAAAAGCGCTTCCTAAAATCATTGTCACTACCAAATGGACTCTAATAGATATATGTACCCTTATAAATTAAAATTTATAATTTTCTTGATATTTTTACTTTGATAATTATATCATCTATACTTGATTTGATAATTAATTAAGATAATGATAACTAACTTTGATTTTAAGTATATTAAGCAAAAGATGTGAACTCTTATAAATTAAAATTCATAGTTTTCTCCCTATTTTTACTTTGATAATCATGTTATCTATACTTGCTTTGATAATTTATTAAGATAATGATAACTAAGTTTTGTTTTATGACTTAATTTCATAATGGTAAATGTTTGTGTTGTAATATTAAATCCTTGCCAACTTAGAATTATTTCTACAAGTTGTCAACTTGGGATGATTTTAAATCACATGGGCCGGCCTAATAGAAAATATGTATCAAGTTGAGATTTCTAATAAGCCAAACTTGACTACTTAGAACTATTTTAAGCTACATGTAGCCTGATAGAAAATATAACTATTCATTATGAATTAGATGAAGATGCTAAATTAGCAAACTTGTCCATTTAGAACATATGAATATTTATTGTGCATAAGATGGAGACTCGAATGCAACTATGTTGTCCGCCTAGAAAATATGAATATTTATTATGTATTAGGTGAAGACTCCAACTCAGCTAATTTGTTCACTTAGGATTATTTTAACGCATCTTCTTAGAAAAATTGAATATTTATTGTGCATTAGGTGGAGGTTTGAAATACCCTTTGTCCACTTAGAACTATTCTAAGTTGTGTGGACCTAACAAAGAATTTAAACATTTATTATATATGCATTAGTTGAAGACTTCAAATCAAATAACTATTCCACTTGTAACTATTCTAAGTTATTCCTCGTAAAAATATGAATATTTACTTTCAATTAAATGGAGATTTAACTTCAACTAAGTTATCCACTTAGAAATTATGAATATTTATTATGAATTAAATGGAGATTTGAAATAAGCTAAATTATCTACTTAGAAAATATGAATATTTGTTATGAATTAAATGGAGATTTGAAATCAACTAAGTTGTGCACTTAGAACTAGAGAGGAGGGGTCTAGTTTTTTTTCGTTTGTGTCATCTTTTAATGAATTTCGTTTTTTAAACAATCTTATTTCAAGCTCAACTATCATATTATTAAAATATCTTATGCATAATTGAGGAAGCAAAAAGTAAATCATAAATGAGAAACAAGGATTTATTGTGGTCATATGTTAGGGAGGAAGAAATTAATACACCACATTATTATGTCGTGCATGTTGAAGCAAGGTTTGAATTTTGGGATTTATCATTAAAATATCACAGATATTTCGTGCAACGACGTGGGTTGACACAATATCCACCATTGAAATCTTAAATGAGAGATTTTTCGTTAGTTTTTCAAAAATATCATCGATACTTTGGCATTTACCGGTATTTTTTGCCAACATTCTTTGGGAATTTCTTGATATTTTCAACCCATCAACGCAATCAAAGGGCACTCATCTTACTAGTCAACACAATCAAACCCAAAAATGAACTTAGGTCAAAAGGCTCAAACTAACCCTAGGCAACCACTAGGGCAAATCTACCCTTAATTGTATATATGCACAAACATTAAGATATTAAAGTCCGTCATAAAACCAAAATACTATTTATTACTTCAACTAAAAGAAAACCATATAATAAATTTATTACAAAAAATGAATTGGCCAAATTCTTTTTATTTATTAAGGGTATGTTTGGTTCTTAAAAAATTTGAGGGGAAATGCAAATCAAAGTAGAAGAAAGAAATATTAAAGGAAAATAAAAAATAACTTTAAAGTCAATTATAAATTATTTGTATATGCTTGTTTAAACTCATTTTATTTATTTAACTCCATTATATAAGTACTAAATAATTTAAAAGTATATAAATTTTAATTATATTTTATTTCCATTTACATTTTTTACTATGGAATCAAATATGAGAAAACAATTTTTCTTATTTTTTTTTCTTTCCATAATATTTTTTGGGAACCAAGCATAACCTAAGCACTAAATAAGAAAAAAAAATTAATATTTCAAATTTTTCATAATTTAAAATATTGGTTTGGTTTAAATGGTGCATAGTGGATGTCTTTTTTCTTATCATGTGAAATTTGGAAGCATACAAATATTTTAGAGAAAATTAATGGATGAGAAGATATAATCAATGAATTACTTCTTACATAAAGCACAAGGATGTAAGTGAAACTTGGGAAGAAAACCAAATGGACAAGCTCATATTAATAAAAATTCAAATCACCTAATTTGTTCATATTCTTAGTAAAATAGTTGAAGATTTTAATAAAAGACATTTATGAAAATATGCAAAGCTAACAAGCATCATTAATAAGCACCTCTCACAATTAATTGTTCAAGTTGAAACCTAGCTAAGTAAGAATGTTAACTAGTTTGATTTCATGTAAAGATATTTATGTATTTTAAATGTAAGATGAAATTAACATTGGATTTACTTTATAAACATATCAAATTTCATATTCATTTGTTGTAGAGAACACTTTTGTCTGTTATTAAGACTTAAGAGTATGTTTAATAGTGTTTTTATTTGAAGTATTTTTAGTAGAAGTATTTTCTCTGAAAATATTATTAAAATAATCACCTATAAAGTGTTTCTTTAGAAAATACTATAGGTGATTTTCCAACATTATAAGAGATTTTTTTAGACTTTTAAAAAAGTTTTCTATATTTTGCCAAACACCTAATTTTTTTTTAAAAAAAATATTTTTTAGGTTAAAAGTGCTTCCTAAAATCATTATCAAATAGGCTCTAGGTATATTAACAGATATATGTACTCTTATAAATTAAAATTTATAGTTTTCTCTATGCTTTTACTTTGATAATTATATCATCTATACTTGATTTGATAATTAATCAAGATAGTGATAATTAACTTATATTTCAAGTGATTAAGCAAGAGATATGTACTTTTATAAATTAAAATCTATAGTTTTCTCGATATTTTTACCTTGATAATTATATTATCTAACTTGATTTGATAATTTATTAAGATAGTGATAACTAAGTTTTTTTTACAACTTAATTTTATAATGGTAAATGTTTGTATTGTAATATTAAATCCTTGTCAACTTAGAAGTATTCTACAAGTTGTCCACTTGGGATTATTTTAAATCACATGGGCCTAATAAAAAATATGTATTAGGACGAGACTCCAAATAAGCCAACTTGCCTACTTAGTACTATTTTAAGTTGCATGTAGCCTGATAGAAAATATAAACATTCATTATGAATATGAAGATGCCAAATCAACAAACTTGTCCACTTAGAACATATGAATATCTTTTGTGCAATAGATGGAGATTTAAATTCAACTATGCTGTCCGAGAAAATATGAATATTTATTATGTATTAGAAATATGAATATTTATTGTACATTAGGTGGAGATTTGAAATATCCTTTGTCCACTTTGAACTATTCTAAGTCTTGTGGACCTAACAAAGAATATAAACATTTTTTATGCATTAGGTGAAGTCTTCAACTAACTATTTCACTTGTTACTATTCTAAGTTATTCCTTGTAAAAATTATGAATATTTACTTTCAATTAAATGGAGATTTAACTTCAACTAAGTTATCCACTTAGATGAATTAAATGGAAATTTGAAATAAGCTAAATTGTCTAGTTAGAAAAATATGAATATTTGTTATGAATTAAATGGAGACTTGCAATCAACTAAGTTATCCCCTTAGAACTAGTTAGGAGGGGTCTAGTTTTTTTTTTCGTTTGTGTCATCTTGTAATGAAATTTTCTTTTTAAACAATTTGATTTCAAGCTCAACTTGTCATATTATTAAAATATCTTATCCATAATTGAGGGAGCAAAAAATAAATCAAAAATGAGAAACAAGGATTTAATGTGGTCATATATCGTGGAGGAAGAAATTAAATTAATACACTACATTATTATGTCGTGCATGTGAAAGTAAGGTTTGAATTTTGGGATTTATCAACGAAATATCATCGATATTTCATGGAATGATGTGGGTTGACACGATATCCACCATCGGAATTTCAAATGAGAGTTTTTTCGTTATTTTTTCGGAAATATCATCGATACTTTGGCATTTACCTGTTTTTTTTTTTTTTTGCCAACTTTTTTGGAATTTCTTGATATTTTCAATCCATTAATGCAATCAAAAGACGCTTCTCTTGCTAGTCAACATGAGCAAACCCAAAAATGAACTCAGGTCAAAAGGCTCAAACTAACCTTGGGTATCCATCAGGGCAAAGCTACCCTTGATTGTATATATGCACAAACATTAAGATATTAAAATCCATCGATAAAACCAAAATACTAAAAGAATATTTTAATAAATTAATTAATTACTAAAAATATAAAAATCAACATTATAATTTTCTTAACTAGTCTTTTTTTATATCATATATATAGTATAGAAAATAAATTTTAAAAAAAAATCATACATGTATCACCATTTATTTTATATTATTGAATACATTTGAATTAAATAAATTATATTTTTAATATTAATTAAATATATTTTCAAGTTGGACATATTAGTATCAATGTTATAATATTATTGTCAAATAATATTTAATGTAACTTAATAATAAATGCGCACTTAAAAAATTCATATTTTTTATTAACGCATACGATATTATTATTGAATATGACAAATTATATCATATATATATATATATATATATTTCTCTTATTTGATTTTGAGTTTTGGCATAATTCATGTTTTTATTGCATATTACCTCGTTCGGGGTGTCTATGGTATCAGAGCCACAGGAAAGGGAGTTAGGTTTTGTATATATATATATATATATATCAATTTCTTTCAATAAAATAATTTCAAAATGTCTATTGTTACTTCTTTTATTATTTTTTAGATTTTTTTTCCAACATTTTCATGAATTTTGATCAATTTTCATCTTATTAATATTTTGTGTCAAAATATCCGCCAATATTTCCTGATAGATCTGTAAAATCGTGTTACTGATATATCCATCAAAACCGATATTTTCATCCTTGTGTGGAAGCTTTAATACCACTTATTAGGTATGCAAAAAGTTCTTATGCAAACATATTAATAGAGAAGCATAAAAATAAAGCAATCACACAAAAAGTACACAAGGTTTTAGTGTGGTTCGACCAACCATGCTTACCTCCAAGGATAAGAAAGAACAGTATACTATATGGTAGAAAATATTATGAAGGATAAAAATGGATACAACTAGAAAGCATGAAATTAATTTTGAATATTTGGTAAATCTACATTGATATTGCTTCTATAAGAGCATATTTGAAGTATGAAAAGTAATAAATGACTTTTTTATCATGTCTTTTTCAATATCCTTTTCTCCACATAGCTTCAATTGAGTGTTAATTTTGAATCATCATGCAGAGTGGTTATCATGCCCTAAATTCTAAAACTATGGTTTTAAGATATTATTAAAGACTAACCTACAATTTTAGAACTTGAGATGTGAATTAAGAAGGGAATTTTAGTGTTTGAGACCAAATTTTTATCATTTAAAAGCTTTTTAAATAAAGCTTGTTGAGTTGGAAAAACATCAAGTCTTTCTTATTTATGGAGTTTGTTGTGTTGAGAATTTGACTAAGTATGAGAAATATTTCATTTTTAAAAGTTTTGCAGTTTAAGATTTAAAAAAAAAAATGACAAATTTTATTGTTTTCATATTGGTGAGACTCAAATTAAATTTATGGGATTTTTATCTTCGACAATTTTACTTGGGAGAATTTTATTTTGAAGAAAATTTGAAAAAAAAATTGTTAATTTGTAATTAAAATTTATTATTTTATCATTTATCTCTCCATTTACTTTAAGTTTTCAAATACAAATATAGTATTAAGGAAATAACTATGTTGAGGTAAAACAACTACATGTGTTGAGGTAAAACAGAGAGGTGCAATAATTGCGCTAAGGTAAAAAGATAACTATGTTGAAGTAAAATAGAGAGGTGTAATAACTATTATATATGCTAGGGTAAAACAACTATGTTAAGTAAAAAAATAACCATTTTAAGGTAAAAGAGATAGGTGTGCCACTTAAGTTGTGCACCTATGGAACATAAGGGAAGAAAGGTACATCAACCATAAGGGAAGAGAGATGTGCCACTCAAATTACACACCATTTAAGTTGCGTACCTCTAGTACCTCCACTAGACCCCCTAAGATTTCCCCACTTTCATATTTTCTCCATTTTTCAACATATCAAAACCTCTAAAAAATCATTCTTAAATTTCCATACATTTCAATTGAAAAATTATAAACACTAAAAACTCATTTACAATTGAAAATCTTGAGTTTATGCAATCAAAATCAAATTTTATTAACCTTAAAATAAAATCCTTCAACCTAGGTTCCTACACACAATTGTACAATACTTCACCAACTTCTAAACTCTCATTTTCCTACCATGTACGATACCAAGTAGCTTTTAATATACATGGTTACAATAGAAAATTACACTGAACACAAACGATAGAAAATCTTCAAGCTTTGCATAATACTTTAACTATTATTTTTTTTCTTAATCCCTTAAGCTATGTTTGATAAATAGACTTTTAAATAAAGGTGAATCATAGCTTAGTAGAAAAGGATTTGTTCACAAAATGGATCATACAAATTGTCATCTTCATGCTTTTTAGTAACACCAAACAAGAATTCATTCAAAAGTATGTATTATTACCCAAATAAACATATATTTTTAAAATCACTTATTTCCAGTTTATCATATGTCTTTCATAAGACTTTAATATATTGTTTAGGTAGCACATCATTTGTCTATGGCCATGGGTACCTATATTTTAGGGACTCTCACTAAGGGATATATGTTTATGCATGCCCCATATTATATCAACACATGGATCTTCCAAGGATCTTTTGGGTCTTTCACCCTAGGTTACTTTACAATGTTTCTTTTAAGGACTCTCACCCAAGGACCTTGCCCTCTATTACTTTTTATAAGGACACCTATCATGGTGCTTTAAATATGAATTATAAGTGCCTATAACACTCTCCATGTTGCTCATAGTGCAAATTTCAATAAGTTTCAATAATAGAGAATATCACAACCAAGAACATATCTACTATTAGCAACAATTATCAATAGTTCAAACAATATTTCAACTAACTCATAGGATCATAATTATCCTAATTGTTGATGCTAGCAATTCCTTTACAAAAAAATTTCACTACATTTAGTACATCATTAAACCACTTCACAACTAGTTGATCATCCTAAGTACATGGCTAATTATATCCCCAATTCATCCAAGATTTTCAACTACTATCTTCTTCATATTTTTGAGAAAATTAATCTCTTTTAAGAAACCCAACAATTCTCTATCAAATTTAACTAACTCCAAACCTCCATAACCATCCCCATAGATCACTATTAGTGATAAATAATTAATTATCATTTTCTCATTCTATGGCTAATCATTCTACTGATAAGATTATTAAACAAGTTATAAATCCTCAAATTTAGTTGGAACTTTTATACAAAATCTCTACTTCCAACTCTCATAATTTAACATACTAATATCAATGTTTTTAATATTTTTATATATTTTAATACTTCAAGGTTATTACAATTGTATTTGTTGGCAAACTTAAAATCTTGTAATCTTAAATACAACCAATCATAATGGGCTCTAGGCAAGATCACAATATTTTGGTAGTCATATTGTTTTCTCAAATTGCTTCAAAGAATGAGAGTCTCTTTTAGCATGACATAATCACCTTTTAACCCTTGATCAATATGATGGAAAAGGAATATTAAGGCTTTTACGTTATCTTGTAGGGTGTCATTTCTTTCCTTATAGGTTATCCCAAGGTTTATGATATCAAGGTGGATTTTAATATCTAATATCCATGACAAGTAGTTTTTTCTTAAGATATCAAGGGCGCCAAACCCCAGTTTGATGAGGTTTGACATTATTAGAGAACTATGTATGAAATATTTCAAGAAGAAGATATTCAAACAAAAAAGCCCAAATTCATAGAAGAGTAATATAATTTAAAATATATATACAAACACATATATATACAATAGCCAAAGCTAGATTAACTATAACATAAAATTAGCTTAAACCAATGTTATTGTAGATCAAAAGAGTGCATAAAAATGCTTCACCATATCCCATTTTATTAAACCCAAAATAAACACGTAAGTAACCTAAAATTACATATATTATTACTACAGTAAGTATCCAATGACTATGCTACATGATTTAGTAGGACTGTTTATAAGAATGTTATAGTGTTAAACAAGTGTGAAGTTTCTAAAAAGAAAAGTACTAGAAAACCCCATGTAGGATGTTGATCCAACAAACATAGAAGTCCTCAAGAGAAGATTAATGCCTAAGACAAATTTGATTAACAATTGAAAAATCTCATAGATAATGAAATAAAAATAAAATTATAAAAGTCTATCTAATAGTGGATTTTTAATCCTCTATTGGTTTAAACTCATTATGATAAATAAAAAAAAAAAAAAATAAAAAACCATTAAAAAAAAAAAAATAAAGAAATATAAGTTTAAAAAAATAAAAAAAAAAAAAAAAAAAAATTTTTTTTTTTTTTTTTTTTTTTTCTAATGATTGGGTAGGGTTAAAAAAAAAAATCCTATACCCAAACCTTAATCTCAAGAACCATCCAAAAAAAATTTTAAAGTAAGATAATAATAAAAAGTTTTCTTCTTGTTATAGTTTTCACAAAAATAAAATATTCATTTTCATTGATTCATTGAATTATGAATATATATATATATATATATTTGAATTCCCAATAATAGTTTTGAGTGTAAAATGAAACAAACATAAAATAGAAGTATCATAATTCATACATAAAACTAGTGGTGAAGCTAAGAATATGCTCTAGGAGGGGCACAAATAAAAGAATTATTTCATGGGGGGAAAATATGGAGAGCCAATTATATATATAGTGCAGTGGAAAGCATGCTTTCCCCTTAAATAGAAGATTAAGGGTGTTCAAAACCCTTATTATGATTTTAATTTTTAATGGGGTTATGTGCCCCTCTTAGGCCTTGGCTGGCTTCGCCAGTGCATAAAACTCATTCCGACTTGTATGCACATACGGTAAGCATGGATGTCTATTAATTAATTAATTATTACTATTATCATTTAGATAGACATCATGCAACAATGAAAAATTTTAATACTTCCAAGCCACAATTCTTTTATTTTATTTTATTTTGACATAGTCTGTAGCTAATATAAACATTATAAATTAATATTCTCATATTTATAACTTCTTATTATGAATAAGAATAATAATGCATTGACTATATATAATAATATAATATTTTCATATAGCTTTTGACTTCTCATAACCTCTAGTTATGAATAATATTAATAGTTTACATAACTTTTGGTTATCTATAAACACAATCATTTTCATATAGCTTTTTACTATATGAATTTTAACAAATATTTTACATAACTTAAGTCTATGAATAATTAAAATTTAACTAATCTTCTATATCACACAAGACAAGGAATAATTATAATAATCACAAAAAAAAACTACATTGTGAAATACATTCTCATAATGTTTTATGTAGAAATCTTAGAAGAAAAAAAAAAAAAGAATGATGTTTCAAACCGATTGTTATAGGCTTGTGTTGATAACATGTTGTAGATAAGAAAGTAGAAAGAGAAGAAACTTAGAAAGGAGAAATAAAATGCTAACAAAGAAATTGAATAATATGTCATTAACAAGTCTCCCTCTTTTATAGGAAGTTAAGAGATGTGATAAAATGGGAATATTTTTTCTCATTCAATTTAATATTTTTTTCTCACTCAATTTCTTTATATATATATATATATATATATATATATATATATATATATATATATATATA